>JAVJIF010000423.1:0-148572 GCA_038442645.1 Agave tequilana
CCTAGATTCTCAAATCTATGATCAAGTTAAAATTCCCGAATCATTATTGACTCCTGTTTTGTTACCCGACTTAGGTATTATTTTAGAGTCAGTTTTGATTCCCACACCTATCATTCCTGAACTTGAATCACCAATATTAAGTCACATTCTATGTTGTGGGAAATGATTGTGGACTTGAGTTTCAACTTCTTAATTTGGACTCCCTTCTTGAACCAAGCTCGACTCCTGAACCCTTACTTGATTTAAGTTTCTTTCCTGAGTCGGTATTCGTTCCCATACTCTTGACGTCCAAGTCAATCATTCCATCTTTTCACACTCCATTTTTGGGACAAGGCGGTTAACACAATTGACTCTGAAAATAACTATGAAATTTGAAATTAGATGGGGTAGAAATTTTAAAAAATGTTCATGTTGACACTTAAAAAAAGACAAGATTCTTATTGGTCCGAACAATGTCTAAACTTGTTGACATTTACAAAAGACAAGTGACAAACGAGCTGAAGACCAGTTTTCACCCATCTCTAAGGGACAAGGAAGCAACTTGGACTCCACTGATCCAGCAAGCAGACAGTGAACCCGGATTGTTTCTAAACAGACCTCAGCAGGTCTAAGGTGCTAACACTTAGCATCGCATGAGCCCAAAGGGATAGCCTCGCTTGAGAGGCTAATATCACTCAACTTCGCCTTGAAGCCATCCAAAGCCTCGCGAGAGAAGCTAACTCGTAACTTTCGCCACGGAGGACTTCCAGCTCCGCCATTGGTCTGCTATGGTCAACCTTTGACCAGTCAAATCTCCAGATGAGATCGGATCCAATCAAGATCAAATCTAATTAAATCAAATCAGAGATCAAATTTGGCAGTTGATTGCCACAATCTCTTGACTCTTCTAAAACGAGTAAGAAGATCAGCGGAAATCCTCCAACGATATGGAAAGGATCAAAACAAATCGAGAAGGTCCACAGACCTGCCAATTCTAGCTTGCAGAAGCTGATCCTAGCCTCGTAGTAAGGCTACTTTCCAGATTTAAACAGATTTGATTCAATCTGTTTCCATATCTTCAAGGGACGATTATACCCTGCTCTCCCTATAAATAACCCGCCAGGGGTACAAGGAGAGAAGATCGATCAATCGAAAGAGGACGGGGAAAAAGAGAGAAGACTCCACAAGCAGAGACTTCTTCACAAAGCACCGTGCGCTCTCGGAATTCAGAGACCCTTTAGAGAATTGCTTCTCTAACCAGGGTGTTGATACCCTAACATCGTCCTTCTTCTCAAGGAATCTCGGAACAAGGCGAGAAGAATTCCTAATTGAAGGCGATTTGAGAAGCAGCAAGAGGGTTCTACCAACCTTCTATTCTTGATTCCCGGAACCAGGCGAGAAGGGAATCTCATCGCTCGCATCGTCAAAGGGACAAAGTGGTCGCGCGCTGACCAGACTCCTATCGCACACTTCTCCAGAATCTCTGAGGAGATCTACTTGTAATCTTTTTAAGAATACTTGTAATTTAGCTCCTCAAACTCTTTTTTGTAAGTTTTCCCCCCTTTGCAAACATAATGGAAAACAAGATGGCGACTCCGCTGGGGAAGAAATTCTCCACTGTCGAGAATTAAGTGTCGCAATGCGACGAACAGACCTTCGGGTCTAACTCTGAATTCAGAAAAGCCGGTGCAGCCAGAGCCCCTCTGGCTAAATCTTCAAGGAAAGTCTCTGCGGAGACTGAAAAGGTTCCCTGCGAACCTACTGCGGTTATTTGGCGCAACAAGGAAGCACGTCCGCAGTCTGATTCCTTTACTTGTGAGAACTTGGTGGTTCAGTTCAATCAGAAAGATTTGAAGAAGTCCTCTCTGGGGGTGGCCCAATGCTTCGAGCACGGAAGCATAGGAAGGTCTCCATAACCAAGGTTTCAAAGCAGAAACCGGAGGCAGAATTTTGCCAACACCCCTCAGCCTCGCGTGTGGCTAATCAGGTTCCTTGTGAACCTAAGTCTCCTCTGCCAAGGCGGGTATGGAAGCCTAAACAGAAGTCTCCAACCGAAGCTTCAGGCGTAGCTACGCCTAAACCGCGCCTTTCTCGCCAAGAAAAAGGCAAGATGCCTGTCTGCTCCAATCACAAAGTTACGACGGCAATCATACAGTCGTCCAATTTAAGAGCAGCAACGCCTCACGCCGGCCTCGTTCTCATGAGCGAAGCTACTGTACCACAGCGTACGCGCAGGGTTCATGACCGCAAAGCCGAAGCCAAAGCACCATCTAGGCTAATTACCTTCGCAGCAGCATAGCGGGTAAAGCACCACAGCGTGCTCCGCTTTTCAGTGCGTAAGCACTAAGTTCGCGTCTGATGGCGAAGCTAGAACCAAAGCACTATTCAGTGCTAATCCCATCTGCAGGATAAAAGAAGCAGGACATCGCCCTATGTGCGATCCAAAAGAGCCTTTGCGCTCGATTGCAGGGACCCAACCGGGTCTGATTTGAGGAAATTGTTGACGGATAGACAAACCTTCCCCCTGTTGTCGACAAGTGGGATGTCAGCTGGTGACACTCCACTCCATCCATTGCCGGTTGGGACCAATCCCCGCCCACTCCTCCAGGCCGACGATCAGTTTTGATCGACTGACGGTACAAGCCCGGTGAAACATCGCAAAAGGAGCATCTCGCGAGATCTACCCTCTACATCCGTCAACATGACCGGAAGAGGACGAGAGTCCCCAGATCTAGATTACAGCCCAGGCTTAGGCGAAGTCTTGGTGCATGAGGAAGGTGTTTTCGAAACACCAGATCTAGGGTGGCGATACCCTACAATTATGAACAGCCTTCTTCCTCGACGGCCCTAGCCTCGTCACAGCCCAGGAGGTCACTCCAATCATCAGATGAAGAAGATGAAGACAGTGGGTACGCCTCTTCGGCGACAGTTAGGCTCGTGCGAACAGACAGAGTATCAGTCAACATGGCTGATAGCGCTAACGACGACCTTCGTCGGCGCCTGGAAGCTCAGGAGCAGACTTCCAGAACTCAGCAAGAAGCTCTGGACAACATTCAACGGATGCTCGCTCAACTCCTCAGTGACCGGAACAACAATGATGCCGGAGCAATCACGATGAGGAGGAACACTTCAGCAATGAGCAGCCAAAGTTGGAGAAATCCAAGGAGGTTCTTCCTTAGACGCCGAAGTCCTTAAGGGCCTCCAAGCTCAGATCGCATCCCTGGCTCAGAGGGATGAATTAAAGAAGGTAGGGGCAGTCCGTCCTTATCCGCTGGAGTGGGATTCGGTGCCGTATCCACCGAAGTTCAAACCGCCAACGCTGCATACCTATGATGGAAAGAGCTCGCCAAATCAACACATCTACTATTTCCGGTCTCAGACTGGTAATGTCATAAGCGATGACGCCATCATGGCTAGGCTTTTCATTGGTACCTTAAAGGGGGTGGCATTTGACTGGTTTCGCAGTCTTCCCCGGGCTCTATCAACTCCTGGATCGACCTGGAAACTCGGTTTCTTTCTCGTTTCTATGAGGATGATACCGAAGTGACCATGGACAAACTCCTCTCCACTATGCAAAGGAAGGGCGAATCTGTCCGTGACTACATTGAACGGTTCAGAAACTTATCCTTGATGTGCCCAGCAGGGATGCCATTACCCATGCTCTTACAGACATGCAGACACAACTTCCTAGACCAAGTCGAAGTTCGCATGGGGGCTGTCAAAGCCCACACTTGGAAGGAATTGGTCGAACAAGCTGAGATAGCCGAGAAGTCGGCTAGAAAGTTCGAACCGTCTGCCCCTAGAGGCAAGTGGGGGATGAACAACAAAGGGCGTGGCGACCTACCGCAATCTTCTCAAGCTAAAGGCAAAGAGACTATGTCTGTGGAGTTATCCGGAGATGTGCAGTCAAAAGCCAAGAAGAGCGGCTTCAACAATCAGGAGCCTAAGTTCCCCTCCAAAGCAGTACTCCTTCAAAGACGATCAGGTGGTCACGATATTTCATCTGCTCCACAAAGGGAACAAAATGAAGCTGCCAGATGCTCGGCGTCCCAATGAGATAGGGCGCACAAACGACCCTAAATATTGTCTCTACCATAGGATGATTCACCATCCTACTGACAAGTGCTATGTCCTCAAGGACAGAATACAAGCCCTGGTCGATGCCGGGGTTCTGACGTTGAAGACGGAGCAGAAGAAAGTCACTGCCAATATGGTGACTCTTGAGTTCGGCAAAGCTCTAAAGGTCACAGTTCCTGACGGGACTTATTCATCCCTGCGCCACGGTTGGAAGTCAAACATCCTCCAGCTACAGCTCAAAACAATAAGGTCTTGTTCCCTTAACATTGGAGACATGAGAAGTCATGTGGATACATCCAGACCTCGTCCAAGACGTACAGCGGGATCCAAAGAAGCCCAAGTCAAAGGGCAAATCTTGCAATGTCATCTCCATCCTGCCAGACGCCGGCAATCTTACATCGGCTTCCCTCAGCGATTCAGAAGGAGAAAAGCTTGCTTGCACGGCGCAAGCCGATGCGCCTCAACAGACGGGCACCCGATCCGAAAATCATACTTGAGGCAGTACGAAAGTTTACTGACGAGACACAACAGCAACGACGTCAGTACAAATACCAACATCCACTCCAATCCCAACCAAGGGAAAAAAGAGAGGCCCAAGGAGGTACGATTCGACCACGTGTTGAAGAAACCACCAGGCCAAGGGTTTGATACGCCCTTTCGCTTTGACATATTGGCTCAGCTGGCCAATATCCCATCTCGTATCACTATACACGAGCTCCTTCGCCTCTCGAAAGAAACAAGAGAAGCACTCAGGATGCGCTAGTCAATTCAGAATCCTTTCAGAGCATGCATCCACCGAGGAATCTCAAAGAGCTTAGAGGCTTGCAAGGCAGACTGGCTTATATAGAAGATTCATTGCAAATCTCTCAGGCCGCTGTCAACCATTCACCCGCTCATGAAAAAGGGTGCTTCCTTCGTATGGGATCAAGCTTGCCAGGAAGCTTATGAAGACATCAAGAGGTACCTCACAAAACTCACAGTCTTAGTGGCCCCTACATCAGGGAAGCCATTCTTGCTTTATGTAAAGGCTAGGACTACTCCCTCGGTGCCCTCCTCGCTCAAAAGGACGACAATGGCCACGAGCAGCCATTTATTATCTGAGCAGAACTCTCATAGGAGCGGAATCTCGCTACAACCCTATCGAGAAAGAGTGTTTAGCTCTCGTCTTCGCTGTTCAGAAGACACGACATTATTTGGTCGGCAGACCATACATGTCATCTCCAGAGTAAACCCATTGCGTCTTCTTATGACAAAGCCAGGATCACTGAATTCAAGATTGGCTAAGTGGGCACTTTTATTGTCTCAATATGACATGATCTTCGCGCCTCAGAAGGCGGTTAAAGGCCTCAGGCCCTTGCAGAGTTCTTAGCTGCTCATCCAGTTCCAGAGCATTCAAAACTTCACGAAGATATCCCTGATGAAGTCTTCGAGTCTTATGCAACCTCAGAAGAGGAAGTGTGGCAGATGTTCTTTGATGGAGCATCGCGAATGGGCCCTAAAGGCAAGATTATTGCCGGAGTGGGGGTTGTGTTTATTTCCCCGCAGAACCATGTTCTCCCCAAGCATTTTCTCTGACAGAATCATGCTCCAACAATGTAGCGGAATATAATGCTCTGCTCATTGGCCTTCAACTCGCCCACGGAATGGGGGTACGCTACCTTGAAGCCTACGGCGATTCAAAGCTGATCATCAATCAGGTTAAAGGCGAATATGAAGTCCGCCATGAGGACTTGGTCTTATTACCATACAGCCCTCGAGTTGGCTAACCTATTTGAAGGTTTCTACATCGGGCACGTGTCCCGATCTCAAAATACCAAGGCGACGACGCCCTTACTGCATTAGCAACAACTCTAGCCTTACGGCAGACACCGAGTATCACCTCACAGTCGCAACTCGACATCTTGTATGCTCCAAGCACATGCTAAGAACTCGAGAAGTCTATAATATCTCCACGGATCTTGAGCTGAGAGATTGGCGCTTTCCTCTCATTGACTATGCTTTGCACGGTCTGCTTCCAGACGATCCTAAAGAAGCGGCGTCCGTCAGACGAAGGTCTCTCCGTTTCTACTATGATCCGACTTTGAAGACACTTTACCGTCGTTCATATGACGGTGTTCTCCTCTGTTGCCTTTCTCATTTAGAGGCACAGGAAGCGCTCCAAGAAGCACACGACGGCATTGCGGAGCTCATCAGTCAGGTCCTAAACTTAAAGACAGGTTGCATAGGCTGGATATTTCTGGCCAACCATGATAGCCGACGCCATCCAATATGCACGAAGGTGTAAAGCATGTCAGATTCATGCAGATTTCATACACCAGCCTTCAGAGCTGCTCCACCCGACTGTTGCTTCATGGCCATTTGAAGCATGGGGAATAGACGTCGAAGGGCCAATCACCCTTCTTCGACAAGAGGTCACCGGTTTATCCTAGCAATAACCGATTACTTCTCAAAATGGGGCAGAAGCCATACCATTGGCGAAGTCAAAACCTCTAATGTGGTTCACTTTATCAAGCACCATGCCATCCATCGATTTGGTGTCCCTAGGCGGATCATCCACGACAACGGTCCCCAATTCATAAGCCAAGTATTCTATCGGTTCTGCGATAAATACTGAATTCAGAATGTGGCTTCAACTGCCTATAATCCTGCTGCCAATGGCTTGGCGGAAGCATTCAACAAAACAATCATCAAGCTGCTCAAGAAATTCATCTCCTCGAATAAGAGAGATTGGGACGAAAAGCTCGGTGAATGTCTTTGGGCCTACCGAACCACGGTGCGGACACCAACAGGCAATATGCCTTTTTCCCTGGTATATGGGTGCGAAGCAGTCCTCCCATTGGAAATCCAAATGCCATCGTTGCGTGTGGCTCTGATTACTAAAACCACATCAGAGGACAATGATCGCCTACGCCTTCAAGAGCTCGAAGCTTTGGACGAGAAGCGACTACAAGCTCAGCAGCATATCGAGCTATATCAAGCTCGAATCTCAAAAGCCTTCAATAAGAAGGTCAACAAGAGAGTCTTCCAGAAAGGAGACCTGGTCTTAACCGTCAGACGACCGATGATTATGACGCACAAGACCAAAGGCAAATTTCAGCCTAAATGAGAAGGACCGTGTAATAGAAACAGTCTATTCAAATGGAGCATACCGCCTCACGACTGCAGAGGGCGACCTACTCATGATGCCGATCAATGGCAAGTTCTTAAAGAAGTATTATCCTTAATCAAGGATCCTTCTTTGATCAAGTTAACACTACACCTCTGATCAAGATCTCCGTGTCTGGAGCACACACAAAGAGAGCCTTTCTCTTCCTCCAAGTGAGGTCATACAGCCGAAACCAACAGGAACCTGGCCGCGCACCGGTTATCCTAAAAGGGAATCAAGGTTATGCAGACATTAACCTGATAATCCAATATCCTTTAACGATTAAGGATAGAGGAAAATGTGGCCTATAAGCCCAACATAAGTCCTCGACAACTCATCATGCTGAGGGGAATAGCATGGCTAGCCTAACTCAAACGGTAGTTGGTAAAGGCATATCAAACCCGTTGACAGCTGGGGGTTTGCTACAAATCCTACGGGACCTGTTCCCATTTGATTCCCTCTCCAAAATCACCTACCAATTCTCACCATAGAATGGTGGGCCACATATATGCTTCGCTGTTATGTTAACATTAAACCTATGACAGCAGTTCCCTCATCTCTCTCCGTGAGAATGAGACCCCCCAAAATCACCTACCAATTCTTATCCATAGAATGGTAGGGCCTCATATCTATCTCGCTGTTACGTTAACATTAAACCTATGACAGTGATTCCCTCGTTTCTCCCCGTGAAAACGAGACTTTTCCCAAACTCCATTGCAACCTTGAGCTTGGTGGCGTCTCAATCGGTTATGTCATTGCGACCTCTGAACCAGCAGACAGCTAAGTCTCAACTTTGAGCCTGTTGACACTTACAAAAGACAAGGACTCACCGATGCTTGCTGACATTTACAAAAGGCAAGTATCTCCCCTTCAGCCCCGCAAAGGGCTAACCTCGAGATTGCTGACGTCTTAATCGGTTATGTCATTGCGACCTCTGAACCGACGGATAGCCACATCTCAAAGATTATGTCCTCAAGCAAGAACAAGATTGGAGATTCGACAGAAAGCCAAAACAAAAGAAAGAATTTCCATTAATTCCAAAAGATGGGGACACATGGAGGCACGTATACAATGACCTACAAGCGTACACTGTACGATCTGAGCCGCTCTCCGAGGGCGTTTAGCCTCGTCTTCCTGTCATCAGCAGCCTGGGCAAGCGCTTGTGACCTCAGCTCAGCCTCATCAAAGCACCGCCTGGGCCAGACGAGCTTCAACTTCCGCCAAAGTTGCCCTCTGTGACAACTCCTGGCGCGCAAGCTCCTCACTCTGAGCTTTGAGTTGTTCAAGCCGCGCAGTTTCCTCAAGACGCACCGGTATGGCCTTGGATAAGAGGAGATTTGCTTTCCTGATCATTTCCTCAGCCTTCGCAATCTTATCCTCAGCGCCAAGAAGAGCACTAGTGGAGGCGTCAATTGCACTTCCAACCTCCGCTTGCCTTGTTCCAAGGATTTCAAATCAGAAGAGACAACCTTAGCAGCCTCTTGAGCAGCAAGCCGGGCCTCATGCTTTAGGGCAACAAGACAGGCGAGCCGCTCATCAGCAAAGGACGCCGGGTCTGAGCGATAGAGACGGCGGCACTCCTCTACAGCCTTCTCAAGTTCATCCACCAGGAGTTCTAAAGCAGCAGCCTGATGATACCCCTCAAAGTCCCGAATGCTCTCAATGTCACGGGAGAGGACCACCTTCAGCTTTGAGAATGGTACAGGCGAGCCCTTCAAAACTAGGTCGATAGTTCGCTCCAAGCTTCTATAAAAGCTATCGACCAGGTCACCTATAATCATTCTCGGCCTCAGCCATTTCTGGCAGGGAGGAAACCTCGGAGTAATCCACCAGCCTAGTCGACACCGTCGCGGAAGAAGCAGCGGGAACACTGACAGCAGCAGGCTAGCCGAAGGCGATCTCGGCGGAGTCCTCATCGAAACCAGCACGCCAGCCATCGCGGAGGTAGGACTGGCAACCACCTCTTGAGCAGCAGGCTCAACCACCAGGGTTGGAGAAGTAGGGCTTGCGATCACCCTCAGTGCCGCACTCGGCAAAAACAGTCGGCACCTCACTCGTTTGATGTGATTGGGAGTGAGGATACCTCCGGGACTTGCCGCCCCTTCAACCTCTGGTCCTTCAGCTGAATTGGGCTGATAAGAAGGCAGGTCGCCATACAGCGCGTCCACACAGCAGCATCCTCCGCGGTCGAAGCGCTCATATCACCCCTTGACTCTTCAGGGAAATCACCTGGTCCCCTCGAAGCTGATGCATCTTGAGGCCGGACACCTGTAACAAGACTACGGTCAGTCGGAAACATCGCATGCAGGAGAAACCAAGAGGTTACGACAATACCATAAGATGACGTCGCCTCAAACGTCTCGCCAGCCACATCAGTCTCCAGAGGCTCCATCGGAAAATTTTTGGCAGAATCAACACGATAGCCGGCTCGCTTTCACTTGCCGAGTATCCTGTGGACCCCCGATAGAGCTCGATGCCTCAGGACTTCCTTTAGAAGTCCCAACGCCTGAAGGACCAACATCAGCCGCGCCACTCCCAGACTCTTCCGAGTGAGCAGGGGAACCGGCTGCAGCCCCATAAGTGAATAGGGGATCATAATGTTCCCCTTGCTCCAGCCGCCTCGCTCCTGCAACAAGAAGCAAAGGATGAGTTATTTGGAACACACAAAGGCGTATTATATGGACAAGGTTAATCTTACCCAGACCTGGAGCGAATTCACCACTAGTCGGCTCAGCAACCGACGGTTCAGCTGCTAATGGGGCAGCATGAGGAATCGCTTAGAGGGGTAACCCTCTACGACAATCGTAGGAGCTTGGCGACGGGGCTTCTTCGCAATGACTTCCTACGAGATCCGCTACCTGCCCGCTTTCTCTTGAAGTGGACGTCAGAATCCTCTTCTTCCACTTCTCCCACACGTCGTAGGAAAGATGTCCCCACCACACCGGAGCCAGCCGCATGAGTATCAGCTCCAGCCCCCGCCTCGAAGCGAGGACTCCCTGCATCAGAAGCTTCGCTGTCATCCACAGCGATGAACTCCTCTAAACCAGGGACACGAACCCGTTTACCTTCCTTTTCTCAGAGGCCTTCCGCTTCATTCGCTGAGAGATTAACTTCACACCCGAACTGTTGGCGTTAAATCCAGGAGGTATGGAGTTGGAAGCCGCGTACCACTGGCAAAAGCACAGGGTCGTCGAGAGGCCGGGATCCTGCAGCGGCGTGCGTAGCCACGCCCCAGGCCATCCGCAGTAAAGAATCGCCAGGCACGGGCCCCATCAATAAGACTCCCCATGAAAGCCATGTTCGAATTGGGGTTGCCCACATACAGCTGGTCGTACCGAACTGGCGGGCAAATCGACTCGGGACGTAGGGTTCCAGGTAGCAGGTATCCCCACTCCTGCAAGTGCTGAGGGCCGGATGCTGACCAGCCACTCGAAAACGCCCCGACTCATGGGAGACCGCCCCGACTCCGCATCTCGGAATTCCTCGTTGTATCCTGCGCCCGAATGCGAGGAAAACAGCAGAACAGGCTATAAGCGTCATGACGACGCACTAACTTACGGGCCTCGGCCACGTAGGTTTTCATCCAAGAACAGCCTTCGAATCGGCGGAGAAGCGCCGTTCGAACACCCTGCGGAGGGTCCTCCCCAGCTCCAATCAAAGTAGGGCAGTGTAAGGCGAATCACGCCATCAAGTAGGTGTATGGCAGACCCACCCTAGGATTGGGTCCATCACAAGGCAGGATAGCACTCTTCCCACGCCTCGTCGCCGGTGGCCTGCAGAAAGCCTCCGTTAATGCGCGAAGGCCTCTTTGAATACAGCACACCATGGCCGAGAGAAGACCCAGACGGTGGCCATGGGCCAAGCGAACGGCGGGTAGCAGAACATTCAGGTGGACAATGTCACCCGAGGAAGAAGGCACAACACACTTCTTTAACCAGACGGTTAAGAAACCGGCCAGCAGCGCCTTTCGAGACATAGGCCGACGGGCCTGATGGTGAAAGCTCCGAAGGGTATCACCCTTCTCATAGGGACCAGCGTCTTCTGTTACGACGATATCCCTTTGGAGACACATCTCCATCCGTTCAACAATATCGCCATCAGCAACTCCGCGATGAGCTGCTTCAGGAGCATTCTTCATGTCTGGGAACAGGTAACTTCCCCAGCTCTTCAAGCTCTTCGAGCTACCCTTGCCACCACCGTGGATGCTGGAACAAATATGCAAGTGGCACATCAACTCCCGATAAGTCTCGAGCAAAGCAGGCTCCTGTTTCTCCAGAATAGCCAACTCCGCCTCACAGGGAAAGTACTCTTCGTATGGAAGAGACCCGAAAGGCAGAGCAGAGATTTCCCACATCTCATGCAAAGCCATGCCCAACTCGCCAACCGGGGTGAAGAAGGTCCCCGAAGCCAGGCAGTACAACTCAAGGATGGCGTAGAAGCACGCCACCTTCATCTCAATACCGTAGCAGGTCGCCCTGACGGCCTCATAGAGGTTTAACCTCCCCAAGTCCTCCTCGAAGTGAGCGAGGATATAGTTGGTCAAGTCCGCCCACCATGTCTTAGGAGGATGAACCCAACCGGGAGCTCTGAAGTCAGTGGCAGGGTAGTTCCCGTTAACTGCGCAGAACTGGGTGCCAAAGGTCTGCGCCACAGCCGGGTTCTCTCCCACTGGAAGTTCCCGCGATACGTTCCCAGGATATAGGCCCATTATGCTGTGGGGAGGGCCCGCCCTTGAATAGCCGGATTGAGACGTCAATCTCTCGACAAGGACGGACTTGACATTTCGGCTCACGCCCCACGCCATCTTCCGAGCCTGAGTCACATTCACGAAAGAAGACAAAGGAAAGTGCCGCTTAGTGGACGGAAGGTAAAACTTCTCGCCATCCAATTGAAAGATCCATTGTCCTTCGCCTGCCTGCAACTGGCGATCGGGATCGGGTGCGGCATCCCCGAACATAAAGTCAGGCTTTCTGTAAGTCCGACGGTCAACATCCTCAAGAGGAGCCGTGGTCAAGATACTCTGTGTGGTCTGCGGATGACCGCCTTGGATGAGTGTATCCTGGACGAGGGAGCTCCGCTCACTGAACAAAGAAGCCTGTCCATGGAATTACAGGCTGATGTTACCATCTGCTCGACTGGTTAGCCCGAACAGACTGTTCAGGAGACCGGAAGTGTAATGCACTGCAAAGACAGAAATGAACTATGATTAGTTCAACAATCAAGTGGATACGAAGGCATAAAAAATCCACTAAGGCATAGCCTCGCTCAGCGAGCAAGGCCAGCAAGGCGATAGCTTCGATGAAGCTTGATCTCGCGGATAAAACTGCATTTTTGCAGAGAACGTCCAAAATATCAACTTCGCTTAAGCAGGAAGTAGTATAGCCCTAAGGGCTGACGTCACCAAGAGGGCATCATGGTCAAAAGTCACCCTTCATGTCCATGACTGAAGGAACAGACCTATATCCTGTTCCTCAACAGGATGGAGACTGCCCGAGTAATGGCTTCGTACGGGAAGCCTAAAGAAGAACTGTTTGGTTCTTAATTCCCTTGTGCAAGGAAAATAGAGAGGTTCAAGGAAACGAGTTCCCTAATGAGGACAGATCATATTCGATCGTCCTAATAGCCAAATGTCAGCTCCAAAGGAGAGAGACCACGGTCTCTAATCAGATAGGAAAATCCCTTACCGGTGACTGGTCGCTCGATGACCGGAGGAAGAGGGCCCTCCGCTGTAGAAGTCGTCACTTCTTTTCCCGCTCGTCTTTTGGGTGCCATTAAAGAGTTGCAAGAGTTCTCAAGGTTCTCTGAACGAAGAAGGAAGAGGAAGAGGGAAAGTCAAGAAATCTCTCTGAAAAAGGAGATCTTTTCTGCTCAGCCCGATCGGGCTTTTATAGGCCAATCAGCGCCTGAAACGAGGCCTCGAAAAGGGCGTATGTCGCCGTTTCGAATTAATTCGAAACGCCGCCCAAAGCGCCTTCCCGAGAAGCGCTGGTTCAACTCCACTAAGGGTTAACTTCGCACTGGAGCAAAGTGCGGACTTCGCACAATCCTTCAAGGACTTCGACGAGAGGCTTACCTTAGCCCTCTAAAAAGGCGCTGACATGCCAGTCTCGCGAAGATCACTCAAAGAAAGGACTATGTCCTTAACTCCGCATACAGTTTAGCCCCGCTATGGCCAAACTCTCAATGAAAGCAAGCAAAAATCAGATGATTAGAAGATGAACTTTCATTGATTTAAAAGGAAGGGTACATTGATATTACATCAAAGTTGTGTTTCATACAACACACCCAGTTGCTTAACAAGGTCATCCGCGCAAAAGACATACAAGTGGTTTTATCCGCTTCTAAGTCAAACCGACTGGACAAAGAAGGCCTTCCTCCTGCACAGGGCTGTAATCAGTGGTGCCGCAAGGACACGGTCATTATTCTCCACAAAAATGGCAGATCTTGCCAGGCCATTTTTGTTGAAGCCTGGCAATAAAAACCTATCGCCGCCAACACGATAGATCACGTATAATGGGAATCGGCAGTGATACCAGTGATCTAACGGGTATGAGGCCCGTTTTCCCGAAGTGGATCGCCCCCAAAGGCCACCAAAGTTGAAAGTCGGCAATGATGCCGGCGATCCCACAGGCGACGCCCACTATCTGGAAGCGGATCATCTCCGGTAAAAGCGGCAGCCAGCCTTACCTCAGAACGAATCACCTCGGATAAAAGGCTGCAAACAGCCTCTGGGACACGCACCCGTCGCCCCAAGTTGTTCCTCCTGCTTAAAAGTAAAGCTTCAACTGGGGAAGCATAAGGCAATTTTTCGGTCTCTTTTATCAAGATACAAGATCGGCGAGCATAGCCCACTGCAAGGCAAATCAGAACAGATTAGCAGTTAAGCACAGAAAAAACTGCAAATCAGAATCTTTTGGGTCAAAGCAATCCAATTTCAATAAAAGCAGAGGACAAGCCTCGCCTGCACAGCACTGATGGGCTGGCTCAGCAAACGCCAAGTCCAAGCCTCGCCTATATGGCTAGCCAGACTGACCCCGTGGGATACAGTCTTAGCTCCGCCTATATGGCAAGACTGGCTCAACTATTGAAGAGACCAAGTCCCAAGTTCTGCCTGTGCAGCGGACTTAATGTGCAGTGATCTTCCTTTGATCAAGTCAAAAATGGTAGCTTCACTGGGAAGCTATGCCAAAATCCTTCTCTGCAGATCAGTTAAATAGAGAACAAGGGAAGCTAATCCCTGAAGCAGCTGCCAAAGCTAAATTAAGGAGATGAACTCCCTAAAATCGGTGAAGTCGTTGAATGATCAAGACTTACCGGTCCTTGGCCGGATAATGACCAGAGTGGGCATTCCCACTAGTTCAGAGATCTGAGTATCTCTTTCAAACCAAGAGAAGAGAGGCAAAGCACTACTCTTCAGAGGACTTCAAGTGTCCTATTTATAGGCCCCATGGCCTGAGCGCTGCCGCCTCAAGCGTGGAAGCACGAGCGCATTTAAGGCATTTATTACGCCTTGAGAAAAGGGACGGTTTCCCTTGGAACCGTGCGAAGGGAGAAAACGTCTCCCTCATAAAAGGCACTTATGGCGCCTTGAAGAAAGGAATATCTTCCCTTGAAAACGTGCAAATCGGAGAAAATCTTCCCCGGTCAGCGCAAGAGAAGGAAAAAACCTTCCTTGAAAATCGACCCACGGCAGTTGGTCCGGGAAAGCGACATGCGCTCCGAGCGAACATATCTTCGGAAGCCCAGACGCGAGGCTACCCGCACGCGAAGTCATTCAGAGGCGCGAACCTGTGCAATTCTTCGGCAAACTTATCCCAAAGCAGGATTGAAGGCGAGCTGAACTCAACCATCATGGCGACGTTCATACTCCACACCACCACCGATCAAAAGCAATTCAAAGTGTTTCGAAGTCTGAGCCATTGCAGACTTTCGAAAACTTTGAAGGGGGTCTTGTTGACACTTAAAAAAGACAAGATTCTTATTGGTCCGAACAATGTCTAAACTTGTTGACATTTACAAAAGACAAGTGACAGACGAGCTGAAGACCAGTTTTCACCCATCTCTAACGGACAAGGAAGCAACTTGGACTCCACTGATCCAGCAAGCAGACAGTGAACCCGGATTGTTTCTAAACAGACCTCAGCAGGTCTAAGGTGCTAACACTTAGCATCGCATGAGCCCAAAAGGATAGCCTCGCTTGAGAGGCTAATATCACTCAACTTCGCCTTGAAGCCATCCAAAGCCTCGCCGAGAAGCTAACTCGTAACTTCGCCACAGAGGACTTCCAGCTCCGCCATTGGTCTGCTATGGTCAACCTTTGACCAGTCAAATCTCCAGATGAGATCGGATCCAATCAGATCAAATCTAATTAAATCAAATCAGAGATCAAATTTGACAGTTGATTGCCACAATCTCTTGACTCTTCTAAAACGAGTAAGAAGATCAGCGGAAATCCTCCAACGATATGGAAAGGATCAAAACAAATCGAGAAGGTCCACCGACCTGCCAATTCTAGCTTCGCAGAAGCTGATCCTAGCCTCGCAGTAAGGCTACTTTTCAGATTTAAACAGATTTGATTCAATCTGTTTCCATATCTTCAAGGGACGATTATACCCTTGCTCTCCCTATAAATAACCCGCCAGGGGTACAAGGAGAGAAGATCGATCAATCGAAAGAGGACGGGAAAAAGAGAGAAGACTCCACAAGCAGAGACTTCTTCACAAAGCACCGTGCGCTCTCGAATTCAGAGACCCTTTAGAGAATTGCTTTCTCTAACCAGGGTGTTGATACCCTAACATCGTCCTTCTTCTCAAGGAATCTCCGGAACAAGGCGAGAAGGAATTCCTAATTGAAGGCGATTTTGAGAAGCAGCAAGAGGGTTCTACCAACCTTCTATTCTCTGATTCCCGGAACCAGGCGAGAAGGGAATCTCATCGCTCGCATCGTCAAAGGGACAAAGTGGTCGCGCGCTGACCAGACTCCTATCGGCACACTTCTCCAGAATCTCTGAGGAGATCTACTTGTAATATTTTTAAGAATACTTGTAATTTAGCTCCTCAAACTCTTTTTTGTAAGTTTTCCCCCTTTGCAAACATAATGGAAAATAGTTCATACATACATCATTTTAGTGGGTTATACAAGAAAGATGTTGGTGGGTTCCTCCTAATTCCACGAAAAGTAGATTGGGCCGCATTTCGTGGACCAATTAGACCACCACCGGAACCACCACCTTGAGGTAACATCTGCCTTCCCTTTCTTCTTTTTCATGCATACATGCATTCATTCATACATTGAGGACAATGCATGAGATAAGTGAGGGGGAGGGTTTACTAACATACTAACATAGGTAGATACTAAAAAAAAAATTGAAAACAAAAAAAAGGGGACAATACTTTGATTTATCTTTTGAAAGAAATCTAAGTTAGTCTTAAGAAGTAGGAAAATCATGATTAGGATTTCTAAAAACTGGTCAAAATAAATAAATTGTTGAATTTTTAGGTATAGGAGGAAAAATTGAATAAGTAATTAGTCTTGATTTTTACCTTAATGAAATGTGCATACCTAATACATTTACATATCTAGGATTCTAAGACAAAGACTCTTGTGCCCTATAAAAAATAAAACAAAAAAAAATAAAATAAAAAAAAAATTTCACTAATTAAGCTGGATACATGTGCCTCAAGAAGCATAAGTATTCACGCCTAAAGGTGATTGTATAAATAAAGTCCTTAGTTTTGTGGCCTAGTTCACTCGAATTTGAGTCCGTGGGGTGTTTTCTCACCCGGTGCCCTAAGACCAACCAGTTTGGGAGCCACCGACTTTAAGTTCGCTACATGGATGGATTAAAAAGCCTAAGAAAACTAAGGAATATTATCTATATATGTACTAACACATCTAATAGTCAATTAGTTAGGTATGAGGGCCTCACGAAGCCTTGATACTTACACGAAAGAAAATTAGATGAGTTATACATATTAAAAAAAAAAGAAGAGAAAATAATAATAAAGAGGCATGAGAGTCCAAGTTAAAGAATTTCTAGTAAAGATTCACAAGGATGCATATGACTTAGGGTAACGAAAAAGACTATACAAAAATTCAATTTTGATCCTTACCTAAAATAGATAACAATTTACTATATAAAGACTAAGTTTAAAAATGAATAAAAATTATAATCCTAAAAACTTATAGATTACTTAGTCTCTTCAAATATATTTCAAATATTTTTCTTTTTATGAATTTTGTGGGTGTAATCCGCTGAAAATCCTCACGAGACAACACTCGTCCTCTAGGTTAACCTAGAGGTTTAACGGCTTGTTGCACGTGCTAAGTGCAATCGTGATTCCTACGAAAGTGAGTTAGGATAGGTTAGTTTCTTTTCATTTTTCTTTATTTTTACTCGAGGACGAGCAAAAGATAAGTGTGGGGGTGTGATAGGTAGTAAAAAGTGCATATTTATCACCATATTTACTATCATATTTACCTATTTATTCTTTTAATTATGCATTATTACTAATGTTTTACTATTTAATGTGTGCAGGCCTTGAGTAATTAAAAAATAAAGAAATAAAGCCTGAATGAAGCCCAAAAGCTCAAAAAGTCCACAAGCATACATGCATGATTTATTTTAGTAATTTAGAAGTTTCTATCTTATCTAACCTAATCTAAACATGGATTTTAAATTATTAATTTAAAATCTAGGAGAGGAGAAGGAAGGATAAAGTAGGACTCCTAATTGCTATTTAAATCTGAGGGGAGAAAGACTTGAAGATAAAGATAAAGGGACCAAATCCTTTTTAAATTCAGATTCGGATTCAGACTGTACACGTTTTAGTATTCAGATCATAACTTTTGTTATAGATATTCAAATCCAATGATTCAAGATGCTCCAGAAAGAATACTTGAAGGACTACAACTCTTATGTTGATCAAACTTTCCAATTCAGTCATCAGATAAGCCATATTCGGTGATCAATATGATAACAAGTTGCAGGACAGATTTGAACTTCTATGGATAAGTCAAAACAAGTTTGGAGATAAAGAAGAATTCAAATTTAGAGATATTTTGCTCCTCTTATCTTCATATGCTTCTTATCCTCTAGTTTTCTCCTATAAATACCCTTCATAGCAACAGAGGAAGAGCAAATCTCAGAAGCTCAAGTGCAGAAACGAGCTTAGGGTTTTTCTTAGGCTAATTTTTAGATTGTAACTTAGTTTTTTTTTAGTTTTCTTTTATGTAATTTTTACTTTTTCTTTATGTAACTGAGAGGAGAGGATACTTTCATGGAGGAAGGAGATCAAGCTTGTACTGAGGTGACATCGGTGTAAGTAAATCTTTTCTTCCATTGTTAATTGAATTAAATCAAAGTTTATTCTTTTTTTCTATTCTTGTTTTGTTTTTGTTTTTCTCTTTTGCGTTTGTGGATCCATATGAAACCAAGAGCTTCGAAGTTGCCTTCTCCTTGTAAGTGCCGTTGATGGTTTATGGTGATGAAGATCTATTTCCATGGTAGTATAGCTTGCCCTTTTTTATTTCGTAGTATAGATCGGGAGTAAGGAAGATCTCATATTCCATGCTTCGTTCGTCTTTAAAGAAAGGTACGTCAATGACACGCTTTCAAGGTAAGCAGACGCTGAAGAGGTAAGTAGATTTTTAGTTTTTAGTTTTCTTTCTTTTAATTTTAGTGTAAATCACCAATTCCCAATTTTTTTTACACTTCTTCATTGTAAATATCATTGTAAATAACATTATAAATAAAAAAAAAGAGAACATACTAAACAAGCTTCCATCGCTAGTCCCTCCCTGTGGATCACGACCCGCATAGCCACTTGCTATAGCGGTAGTATTGAGCACCTTGTACTTTCTATCTTAAAGTTCTGAAATTCTATATTTTTATGTGCAGGTAAAATCTCAATCAAAATTTTTTACTATTTCAATGACGTACCTCCCCGGCAACGGCGCCAAAATTTTGATTGATATTTTACCTGCACACAAGATATAGAATTTCAGTTTTAAGAATAGGATGTGCAAGGTGCTCAATACTACCGCTATAGCAAGTGGCTATGCGGGTCGTGATCCACAGGGAGGGACTAGCGATGGAAGCTTGTTTAGTAAGTTCTCTAAAGTGTTTGAATTAATAGTTGTTAAAGTCAGGTTAGAAAGAAAGTGGTAGATTAAGAAGATGGAGAAATAGAAGTGATATTTACAATGAAATTGAAGAAGTGTGAAAAAGATTAGGAATTTGGTGATTTGCACTAAAAATAAAAGAAAGAAAACTAAAAACTAAAAAAAAACATATTTACCTCTTCGGCCTGTTTACTTACCTTCTCGATCTACACTACGAAAACAAAAGACAAACTATACTAGCAAGAGAAGGTTTGTTCATCACCATAGGCCATCAAGGCACTTCAACGGCTAAGCAGTCTCAAAGCTATCAGATTCTCTTGGATTGCAAGACATCAGAGGGAAACAAAAACAAAACAAGAATAGAAGAACAAAAATAAACTTTGAGTTGATTCAATTAACAATGAAAGAAAAGATTAGTTACACCGATGTCACCTCAGTACAAGCTTGATCTCCTTCCTCCATGAAAGTATCCCCTCCTCTCAGTTACAAAAATTACATAAAAGAAAACTAAAAAAACCTAAGTTACAATCTACAAGTTAGCCTAAGAAAAACCCTAAGTTCGTTTCTGTACTTGACCTTCTCTACTGCGCCGGACGCTCTTCTCTGTTGCTCTGCAGGGGTATTTATAGGAGAGGAAGAAGTAGAGTCCCTGTACGACTCCTCCACGAAAGCAGCTGGCCAACCTCATCCAAATGCCGCGAAAACGCGGCTATGGCCACGTTTTCGCGACCAAAGTGTGTTCTCTGGCCACGCGCTTTCGCGCGTGGCCTCCTCTGATCCGTCCATCTGGGTATATTCTTCTGAAAGTTGTATCCCGACCCTTTATTTTGAAAATTCGGGATAACTTGGGAAGCAAGTTACCCTAAATCCAAATCTTTCAAATCATTTAAAATGAATTTTATCTTTGCACTCTCCTCCTTTTATCTTTATCCTTGTCCTGTAAGTTTTTAGGGTTGAGTAGAAGTCTATCCCTTCCCTCTTCTTTAGTATTTGTAACTTTTGCACTTGGTATTGCAATTTTGACATTTGGTAATTGCAACTTTTGCATTGGGCTTGGACATGGGCTTCTTTTGGGCTTTTATTTCTTTATTTTTATTACTCAAGGCCTGCACACAATAAATAATAAAACATTAGTAATAGTGCAAAATTATAGGAATAAATATGAAAATGTGATAGTAAATGTAGTGATAAATATGCACTTTTTACTACCTATCAGAACCTGTCAGACTGAGTCATATGAACCTCTTCCCGACCATCATGGAGAACAAAGGCCTTCAACTTGAGCTTGTCGCGATCACAAGCTTGAGATTCATGCTTCTTTAACCACGAGCGTGGTTTCACCTTGGTTCCAGTAGCTGTAAACACCTCGACATCCTTAGCAATGTCTTCAACCTATTCAGCATCACCCTTGATTTCTTGACCTTCACCCGGTGTCACATCCGATGAAGTCTCCCCTAATGCCGAACCAACTGGAGATGATGGAGTAACATCAACCTCCACCTGCTGCGATACTTCCTTGGTCTCCGTCCTCTCCACCTGCTGAGAGACGGTGGACTTCAATACTGAAGTCTCTCCAAATGTGACATTCCTGCTCATCACGATCTTCTTGTCTTCGGGGTCCCACAACCTGTAATTGTTCCTCTTGACACCCAAATAGACAAACCTCTTTGCTCACGGATTCATCTTGCCATTCTTGGCACTGAAGTAGGTCGGACTTCCAAACTCCCGCAGCACATCATGATCTTGAGCATCTTCTCAGACCAAATTTTCAATGGAGTTTTATCTCCTATCACAGTCAATCTATTCATGAGATGGCTAGCATACACAGTCGCCTCAGCCCAAAACGACTTGTCTAATCCTGCATTAGACAATAACTTCCGAACCTCCTCCAGCAAGGAACGGATTACTTCTTTAGCCAACCCATCTGTACCTGTCGTGAAGTGACTAACAATTCCGGTGTTCTGGCCAAATCGTAGGAATTGGTACATGTCCTTTCCAACATTACCAATCTTCAGCTCCTTTATCTTCCTACCAATCTGCCTCTCCATTCTTCCTTTCCACTTCACCAATATATCTAGGGCTTCACTACTTTGTCTCATTGGATATATCCAACAATGCCTAGATACACTATCAACGAAAGAGACAAAGTGCCAGTGACCTCCAAGCGATGTCGTCTTAGCAGGTCCCCAAATGCACACGTGAACACAATCAAGAAGACCTTCATTGCGGTGAGTACTAGTGCTGAATTTCACCTTCTTCTTGTCCAGAACGCTGTGTTCACCTTCCAACTTGCAGGTAGCAGCACCTTCCAATGATTCCATCTTTGCAGGAGCTTGCAAAGACTCTTCTTCTTCCTGTCTGACCTTTCCCTGTCAGACCTCCAGGCCACCATCATCTGAGGAACTGGAAGTCTCCACCTGACCTGTCACTGTACTACCCTTCAAGTAGTAGAGATTGTCTCGGCGGACGCCCTTCATCACCACCATCGAGCCCTTGATCATCCTGAGATCGCCATCTCGAACAGATATCACCATGCCCGATGCTTCCAAAGCTCCAACGGAGATTAAATTTCTCTTCATCTGAGGTATATACCTCACTCCCTTCAGCTCCCTTACCATCCCATCAAACATCCTGATTCAGATTGTACCTACACCCTCCATGCTACATGGATGATCATCGCCCATAACGACCGAACACCCCTCCAGCTTCTCAAAGCTAGAAAACCAACCCCGATTAGGGCATGCATGGTATGTTGTACCTGTATCCAAAATTCACTCATCTTCCCATGAGTGACCAACGATGGGAGTAATGACTGAAAACGAGAAACCTGACGAGTCCGAATCTAATCCATCTGCCTGTGAACTACTCCTCTGAGTATTCGTCACCTTTGCAAGATTTGCTTCAGTCTTCGACTCCTTCTCCTTCCCTTTGAACTTAGGACAGTCCACTTTTCAGTGTCCTATTTCTCTGCAGAAGGCACACTGGTTCTTCCTCAGATCTCTATAGCCCGACCTGGACTTTGATCTTCCTCTTTCTTCACTGCCCTTCCTAGATGAACCCCTGCTTCTTACCGCTAGCGCCTCTACCGACAAGCTTGACTGAGAGGGCTGTCTCTCCTTTTTCCTCGTCTCATAGTTTGCCAATGCAGACGACACCTCATGATAGTCCAGAGTCTGTCTACCATTTATAAAGGTTAATGTGAATGTCTCATACTCTTCCGCTGGGAGTGAGTTTAGGAGGATTACAGCCTTGTCTTCCTCATCTACCTTGACATCCACGTTCACCAAATCTGTAAGAAGCTTCGTGTAGCGATTGATATGCTCATTTACGGAGCATCCCTTCTTTATCTGAAACCCATACAGCTTGCTCTTCAGATGCAATCGCGATTCCACGCATTTGGTCAGATATTTCTTCTCAAGGGTCTCCCACAACTGCCTCGCAGATGTCTCGTGTAACACAAGATATTTGATGTCTTGTGTTAGACATGACCTAATCAACCCACCGCAGACCTGTTCATCTTCTCTCACTCTTCATCAGTGGTTTTTCCTCGTCTCTTCTCCAGAAATAGAGTGTCCTCAAGGTTCGATGCATTCAAGGCATCCATAACCTCACACCTCCACATCTCAAAATTATTTGTGCCGTTAAACTTCACCACGTCTATCCTCGGATGAGAATCCATGATCCTAACTGAAGTAATTTCTTCTGCCATTTATCTAACTGAAACCTCTATGTATGCAGAAAACCAACTGAAAATAGATCACAACTTCGATAAAAATCAGATTTTTATCTTCTTCCCGAAACCCTAGATTGAGTTTCTGACCGGATCTACTCACCAATGATTCCCTGAGCACTCCTTGTGTTGTTTTGAGGTCAATACACGATCCCACGAACAAGACTACCGCTGATCTGAGATCGACACACGATCTCCACCGAATCAGCTCCTGATGCCCTCCGAATCGCCAGAAAAATCCCAAGCGCAACCTGGGAAGCTCTGATACCACTTGTTGTGTGGTGACAATAACCCCACAGAGGAACCCTAGATCTCCAAAGCACAGAAGAACAGTACCATAAACCAGCACAAACAAAACAATCCAGAGAAAGAGCACAAAACACAGATTTAACGAGGTTCGGCCTTGTCTCCTACGTCCTCGGGGCAAGAAAGGGGGAGGGTTTCTATTGATTTCAACAAATCAATACTTACAGCAATGGGGATCGGGAGAGTTCTGCCTCTGCTCTACTCTCCTCCCTGATTGCACACACAAAACCCTTCTTTCAGATCTCTCAAAAGATCACTCAAAGATTCAAACCCTAGAAATCCAACACAGCCCTTAAATAGGGTTCAAAAATAACCCTTTCCGAAACAGGCAGACCCGACTGTCGGTCGACTGGCCGGTCGACCGACCCCATGCACCGGTCGACCGGGCCGATCGACCGGGCCCAACCAAGAGTTGGGGCACTTCAGTCGGTCGACCGCCCGGTCGACCGATCTCATCCTGCGGTCGACCGGACCGGTCGACCGCTACGCTGTGCATGTCATCGTGCACATCGGTCAATCGGACCGGTCGACCGAGCCACTGTTTCTGCCGACGGTTGACCGGTCCGGTCGACCGTTACCCTGTTCTGCTATTTTCTGCTGCTGCTGAATTCTGGATTTCCTTCTTCTCTTCGTCAACTTCCTCGACGACTTCCTCCCCCAACAGGGTTAATGCTAATTCACTGCCTGTGAGTGGCTGCAATTTTTCTGACCGATACATTCTATTTTATATACTTTTGCTTTCTTATGTCTCTTGGTCCCTACTTGGAGAGTGGCTATTCTTTCAAGTTTCAAGTCAATCAATTTGGGCCTGCTCAAGTTGGCTAAACAATATTCTCAACTCCAAAGCAATTAAATCATAAAAGTTAATCTTAAATCTCCATCAGCCCGGTTGATTAAAGTCTTGCTTAGTCCTATTTCAACTATTAATCTCACTACTGACACCCACGGTGAGGATGCTGTTCTAGAAGGGAAATGACAGCTTGAGCAAAGGTTATGCCTATTTCTATCTTCTTTTATTAATTTGTAATATCTCCATTTTTGAAATACATGATTTAATAAAAATAATAATATTTTAATTTGTGTACATGTATTTTGTATTAATTATTATCTATTATGTGAAATATTTTTCCTCCTTCAATTAAACAAGAATTTTTGTGATAAATAATTTTATCTAGTTATTTAATTATGCTATAAGGGTTATTTAAATGTAGCTAGTTTTCTAGTATTTAGAAATTTTATAATTTCATGAATTACCTCCATATACTACCTGTAGTATATTAATGTATTCCTGCATGTAATAAAGTTCACTTGTTCTTAATAATAAATCTACATGATCACTAAATGACATTGATTAGGACTATGCCACTAAAACTCATCGGGATAACATTTGTGACATCTATCTAATGACTACTGGGAAAAATATTGTTATACGCTAACAACCTCTTCCTGCTTATCCTGTTCACCGACATATATATTATGTTATACATGTATCATGATTACACTATTGATATTGTTACCGTTGTCATTATCGAGTTATCCCAGTAAATTTAGGTAACATGTACATTAAATAATCTTGATAACTAATAACATAATATTAAACAACTTACATTGGGATTGAAAAAATTGATGGAGGACACATCATCTGTATTTTGGGTGGACCGAGGATATAGATTGCGCAGCCGAAAAAGGGTTCAACTGTAGGGTTCCCGTGGGGTTACTGACACCCCGTCTTGTTCTTGTTCCTGTTATACATGTTATACGTGTTACCTGACTTGTTATACATGTTACCTGACTACCTTGCGGTAGGGCCTGATTCAGCGCCAGAAGTTCGGGTCTTGGTCCCGAATATGCATGGGACCCATCTAAAAACTCAGACAATATCTCCAACCAATCAGTTTCAGTAACTTAGGACCTCGATTGACACGTGCAGTGGGCGTAGTATAGGATGCATCTATTACATGTGACAATTGGTGTTGCTGATATAATTAATAATAAAAACTGAATTCTTATATTGACATTATAAACTGAACCTGACATATGCATATATGTTATGATAGACATTTGATTATATTCATGACCTGATCTATACCCAACTAAAGCACTGACTGGTTTATTTACCATTCATGTATGTTTAGCATGTTATTTCAACCTTATCATGTATATTTTTTTCATAGTATGCTCACACATTACATGATGTGCACCTTTCCCTTTTTATTTTATCACTCACTAGGTCGCTTATTGACGATCTTGAGTTTGCTATGCTCAGATCCAAATCCGGGGATATCGCAGGATTAAAAGTATTTTGAGCGCATTGCAGATCTCTAGTAGACCATCATCAGTTCATTTCGTGAGAACTTTTTAGTATTTTTGGTTCTATTCCTGTTATACTTATAATAGGTGAACTTTTAAGATATTATTGTACTTGCTTTTGAATGCTGGAATAAATTATGAACTTTATGTTTTGATTTAACATATAGGCTTAGCATATTTATTTTGAGAATATGTCGCCGATTCTCGTCACGCACCCAATCGTGTGCATTTTGAGAAGTGGGGCGTGACAGTGTTTTCTTGATATCAGGGTTGGATTCGACATAAAAAGAGGACCTGATTCTTACCTGTAACTTGAAACAAGTTATATTTACACTGCAATATACATATACTATCCATATTATGATATTGAGTCCACTTGAAAATTGACCGTCCTCCCTTTAAAAATTCATCTATTTGATCTTTAGTGTATCCCTGATTTCAACTCTTTTTCTAGAGTGATCTTGGTTCCATCTTAATTCTCATTATCCTTCTTTATTCTACGTCCCAAATCTTGTCTCTTGGAATCAGTTACTTTATTTTGAAGCTGATAGTAGAGATCAGAGTGCGCAGCGGAAGCGTGGTGGACCCATGTTGCAGTGAGAAGTAAGTGAAAGCTTGATATCTTCTCCCTTCATTTTGATAATTTTATTCATTCTCACGCTTTATTTAAATTTTGAGAATGAAATTTTTGTTAAAGTGGGTAGAATGTAATACCCGTAGTTTGTAATACATGATAGCCGTATTTTAATATGTATAAATATGTATTATTATTTTAATTATTGTTTATTACTTTATGTGTTAGGAATATGAATTGTTATTAATCATGTTAATCATTATGAATTAATTAAATTATTGTTATTAATATGTGATCGGTATTATTAATATTTGATCTTATTTTTCTTTTTCTCACCTTTTGCAATTTTTCTTGAGCCCCTGTGCCCATTACCATATAGCTCATTTCCTTCCTTATCTTTTCTTTTTCATTTTCATATTTGCTCATTCATTTCTAGCCCAATTCTTTGAGCCCATAAAGCAAGCCCATAATTCATCCAAACCCAATTCCACTTTTATTCTTTTATTTGTATATGAAGCTTGGCCCATCAAGATTTTCTTCATTCATAAACCCTTGAAGCTCACTCCCCATAATCATAATGCCAAATCCAAATTCCCTAAACCTTAACCTAACAACCCAATGTACTTTCTTTCTGGACTACTTTATATTCTGCAATCTATACCTATATCTTTTATGAGTATTCTTTTCCTTGTTTTTTGTTAATGACAAAGGGAGAGAATAAAGTTTAATATTTATTGATAATCAAGAATTTTTGCAGAGGGGGTACTTTGTGTATATGTATGTGATATATGTGTGCATATGTTATTATGCAGGGGGAGTATAGTTATCATCATCAAAAAGGGGGAGAATGTTAGATCTTTTTTTTAATGATAACAATATAAACTGTGTGCACTAATATTTTGTGCAATATTCAAAGCTATATGAACTACTCATCAAGTTTATACTCAAGGCTCAAGTGAAGATACAAGATTTATTGAAGACATATACTACTTATCATGATGTATATTCTATGTTTCATGTCTTAGTATATATTGTAAAAGCCTTGAACAAATACTAAAACACACACCTTAGTATTTAACCTTGATATAGTTTTTATTGCTATACATTGATCAGTCGACTTATGACACTATCCAGTCGACTATAGTGTTTTACAGAGACTTAATATGCTTTTTGAAAGCTTATCCGGTCGACTGATCCCAAGACCCAGTCGACTGATAGTTCACAAAACAATGATTCCAGTTGCTGAGTCTCTTTCCCAATCGACTGATTTGTATGAACCAACATTTATCAGTCGACTGATCTAACAGTTTATAGCTATTGTTTCTTTGAACTTTTGATACATATTTCCTCCTTTCTAACAACTATATTCTGGGTATTTGAATTGTCCAAACAACTATTTTTCAGTTTCCAAAAGTCCTATAAATAGCTAAGTATTCTTGGACATCAAATACACAATTCAATTTCAAATCTCTTGACTTCTAAATTTTGAAATTTCTATCAAGATACATATACTTTCTCTTCGTTATCTTAGTCCACTTTCAAACATCTTGTTAGGCAGCAGTTGAAGAGAAATCCTATTAGCCACAGCAAAGAACCATTTGCACTTCCCATTCAAGGCTTATAGGTTGAAGATTTTTGTACTCGGTGAAAGGTAAATGTTTCTCGGTATAGAGAAGAGGTGTACAGAAATTAGCAAATTTGTTTGTCAATTAGTATACTTGTATTGATTTTGTAGTTTTCAAAATCAAGGATAAGAAAAATCTCAAGCGGGGTTGCTTGGAGACTGGATGTAGGTCAAGAGGACCGAATCAGGATAAAATCTCTTGTGTTTGCGCTTGCATTTTTTCAGTTTTATTCTGTGCATATTTATATTATTGCAAGTTACTTACGTTTCTTGTTTAGAATTTTTATAAACTCTATTCACCCCCTCTAGTATTTTTAGTTGCCACATATACAGATTCCTACAGAACTCACGAGGATTGTTATTTTATTAAGTACCAAAGATGTATTGACTCAAAGATTTATTTGAAAGAAAGATAAATATAAAATTAAAATAGACTAAATAAATAATTGCTTTGGATTGGAAAGGCACTAGAATAATTGATTTCAATAGTTTAATAATTTTAATTAACAAGTTGATTATGCTAGTAACTACTACTACTCATGTTAACAATCAAAAAATTCTATTTATTTAATAATCTTTATCAAGTAATATTAAATTTAACTTTAAATTAGAACCTACAATCTATCGATCTAGTGAATTTACTAATCAAAGCATCATTAAGATCTGTGATTTTTCTCTTAAAATTGCACAATTTATGCTTCTCCTATCGGTCTCAGCATGTAAGAAGTGTTTTTTATTCCAAAATGCATTGCTAGGTTGTCTCCTATCAATCTCCATCCTAGTCATCTTTATAATGGTTGCAATCAGTTAATAACTTAAAGAACAAGAATAAAACTTAACATAGAAAGACTTAACATGAAGAACGAAGTAGTATAATAAAAACTAACACAATAACAAGATTAAATCTTCATATAAATTACCTACATCAATGCCCTAATTACGGGAATTTAGTTCATGATAAAGAAACTGTAAAGCAAAATAATAAACATGATTTTATTCTTCATAAGTAAATTAAAAATGAAAGGAAAGGATAACACAAATTTGGGGATCATGTCTAATCCTTAATTGCCGCTTCTTCTCTGATCTTCTTCTTCTAAAGCATCAGAATTTCTTCTTCAAAAATCAAAATTTTATATAAGAAAGAGTATTTTCAAGAGAGAAACTAAAACTTAAATTGTAAAACTTGATTCTATTCTATCTTCTCCCTACTCTAAAACTTCTTATTTTACAAGAGATTGTTGCTATATTTATAGACCCTTGAGACCTATTCCAGTAAGGGATATAAGGAGAACTCCAAATCCAATTTCAACTCAATGTCGGTATTTGATCCTGATTTGTATTGCAGTCAACTTACGGTAATTACTGAAAACAGGCAGTCAAATAATTGACTGGAAAAAGTTGTCAGCATAAAAGTTGTAGCCATTTTAATCCTCTTTATGTAGATCTTAAATCATCTAATTTGAGTTTCTGTAGCGAAAGTTATGATCAAAATATTGAAATGTGTGCAGTCTGAATCTAATTCTAATTTTGTTCTGGCTTTGGTGAAGATTCAACAACAAATCCACCGTAGTCAACGATGAATCCGCAGTTTGACTTTGACTTTTGACCCTCAAACTTTAGTATCCTCTTCTATATAATGTGTAGTCTCTATTGGACTCTCTGGTTTTATCTTTAAATTTCTGTATCAGTGAATTTCTTGTTGCAACTCTTATCATCATCGCTTTTCAATTTTTCCTCCAAAATTGCTCTTGACTTTATATCTGCAAAAAAATCGTAAACAAAACTATGTTGGCCAAGAGGCCCTTCACTCTAGTTTTGATGATGATTAACTCATGTAGATATAGTTTACTAATAATCTTGTGATATTTAGTTTCAGATATTTGATCAAGATATTAGTAGGTGATTAGCTTCAACAAAGGTGTTTTGGAGCTTTCACATGATGATTCAAAAGCTCGAACGTCAAGTTCACATCTAGCATTCGGTTGGAGTCAAACTCGGTGGACCACGTTTGGATCGAGTCAACTTGGAGACGGAGTTCTACAAGAAGACATCAGTTTGTTTAGTTTAAGATTTTGTTTAGATCTATTGTAAAGATTAGATAGTGTTGATATGCTCAAGTTCACAATACACACACACTTGTTTTAAGTTTATTGGTTTTTGATTTTCGGTTTAACCAATATTGGATTTCATGTCAAAAACATTAATATACTATATTTCATGTATATTGGAATCTATCCATATACAACATGCTTAAAAGTTGTTTCAATATCATGTTTTTGTATTTACATGTGTTTTGGAAAAATCGGATTTCTATTTCGAAAATCCTAGTTTTGGAAAATACGGATTTTGGTTTAAGGCGAAGTTTCTAGAACACAAAAATGGTTCAAATAGTTTGTAATATGTGTCGAATTTTTATCACATATATTTGTATTTCAAAGATCTAATAAGAACTAATTTTTGTTGAATTTATGTGATTTTATGGGATTTAATTGAAGATAAAAACCTTAGTTTTTAAATCCTATAATGGCTGGACTGGCTGTCTGCCGGTCGACCGGGCCGATCAACCGAGGCAGAAGTCGGTCGACCCACGTGGATAGGACGTGCACGCAGCCAGGCTGGTGGGCCGGTCAACTGGGTCGGCCGACCGCCAAAGAGCTTCTGCTCTCTGGAAAAGGCCCCGGTCGACCGGCCGATCGACCAGCAGAGAGTTCTGCTCTCTGTATCCAGCTTCGGTCAACCGAGCGATCGACTGGTCAGAGAGCTGTTGCTCTCTGGATTCAGGCCGGTCGACCGAGCGGTCGACCGGTGGGCTCAACGGTCATAAATTTGACCATTGGCCGGTTGACCACCCGGTCGACTGGAAGGTCAAATTTGCCCTTCCTACTGCCAATGGACAGATTTGGATTGGGACTATAAATACCCCACATCCTTGGCTGTTTTGATTAAGTTTTTAGAGAGAAATTTTTTTCACCTTTGCAAGTATTTAACAGCAAGTTTTCAAAAAAGTTTTTGGGTTTAAAAGATCAATCTTTATTTGTTTTAAAGTGTTGGAAAATTCAAAGAAAAAGAGAGTATTTGGGAATTAGTTTTTGATCTTTATTACAACATCTATTTTGTGATTTTCTCAAGTATTTTTCTTTGTTGTTTTCATTTCCAAACACTTTTATTTCTCACACTTGAGCTATCTATCTATCCTATCTATTAGGATCTTATTTTTGTGAAAAAAATTGGTTTGTGGTGGAGAGAGACCACCAAGTTATAAACCTTCTATACTTTGTGATATCCCTCTAATGAGAGGTGATTGTGTTGATATCCCTCTAGTGAGAGGTTATTGTGGAAGTGGTGTTTGCATCCTGATTAGTCTCTAATTTTGCATAATTATTATCACATCTTCACATTTATTTCGTATTAAATTCTGCTAATAAAGTTTTGCTTGCTTGATTCTAGGTCCATGGTGTGCAATGAAGAAGAAGACCCTAAATCACCATTTAATTAGTGATTAAAGTCCTATTAAGATAGCCATTGACCTAGGAGGCTGATTCTTTCAAAATCAGGGGCTGTGAACTAGAAACCAGGCACAAAAATTGACAGGAGACAAAAAGGACTGTGTGCGGCTCGAAAATAGTTGCACTTGCACGCATATAGTTTGCACTCATGGATTGCCCTCCCATGTTTGATATCTCAAAATTGATATATGAAAGGTCATGATGAGTTGGCATTTAAAAGCCATAGGTTATAAAGTTTACCTTGCCATTATCAAAGAATCTTACCTTAGTAATAGCAAGTATATAGAGGCCAATGCACTAGCCCTAGAGGCACTTAGAAAATCACTTAGCAAAAAATATTTAAACTTGGTTTCTCATTGTGATTCCACCTTTGCAGTGTGGAACATCTTGACCTCTCCAAAGCTTCAATTGCCAATACAAGTATAGTTGGAATTTAGTGGAGAAGAGTCCGACCAACGTTGCTTTATGGTCCAAGGGAATGACTCCCTTGAGGTGTATTCGGATACTCAACTAGATAGTGCTAGTTCTTCTTATGATGAATATATTGATGCCGATGCATTAAATGAAGAACTTACCATTTTTTGTGAAAAATTGTTAGAAAAATGTAAACTTTTGAAAAAGAATAGTTTTGCATTAAAAGAAGAAAATGAAAATTTGTCTTCTAAACTTGATTTTGTTTTGCAACAGAAAGTGGACTTTTCTAATGAAAGGGATTCATTGAAATCCAAACTTGACCTTACTCTAAAAGAAAATGAAATTTTGAAAACCAAAAATAATTGTGACATTATTTTAAAGAAAAATGAGGTTCTATCTTCAAAACTTGATTTTGTGTTAAAAGAAAATGAATCTTTGAAAACTAAAATTATTTCTATTTCAAAAGAATTGGATTTGATTTCTAAGAAAAATATCTCTTTGAAAAATGATATTGATACACATGTTTGCCATGCTTTACCACCTAGTGTACCTATTGCATGCACCTCTTCTTCCATGATTGAAAATGATATTTGTTTATTAATGAAGAGTGTTGATTGTTTGGGCTCCACTTTGAGCCAATGTGCCATGGACTACACACGGTTGGAATCTATATTTCGAAAGAAACATGTTCTTCCTATGCATGCACACAAATCACGGTATACACATGCTTCCCACGTATGCTCATGTGTACACTTGTACACATTGTGGATGAAAGGGTCACGTTACTAAGTTTTGTTATGATAGAATACATGATGTAAATTTAGCAAATAAATTTGTTTGGGTTAGGAAATGTGCTAACCCCCATGGACCCAAATGAGTATGGGTACCAAAATCTACCCCTATTTTATTTGATGTAGGTGTGGGTCTCACATGACTTGAGAGTGATGGTACCTTGAGGTGAATGCATTCCGAGCTTAAAGGTGACAATTTTGAATGCATTACTTTCAAGGGGAGTTTGGTGGGAGGACCACCTTGGTTTGGAAACATAGTGATGTACCCTCATGATTTTTGTAACGATCTCTAACTCCCATTTATGTTTACATGCTTCCATTATTGATTTTAGCATGTTTTGATATTTCATGATTATTATGATAAATACCATGATAATTAGACCTATGACATACATATATAGTAATTGAGATACACCCATGTTCATGGATTATTACTTTTGTGTTCTCACCATAGTTTAACTATTGTGTATATCATAATTTTAAATCATGTGCATGTACATATTAATCATGGTGATTTATATTTTCATTTTGCACTTCATGATTTGATTACATGTTTAGATGTAGCTTTCATTAAAACTTGTGTATATGCTTGTACAACTAATGAGCCACAAATTGATTATTATATGTTTGTACTTGATTGCTCATTTGTACCCACTAGATGTACTAATATGGTCTAGTTTTGATAATTCGTGCATTTTAACTTGTATTCCCTATTTTTATGCATGTTTTCATATTAGTAATTAGCTTAATGTATATGTCCATTTTGTCTAAACTAATAGTTATACATATATATCCTTGAGCCACTTGCCTTCATGCATATATTTTTGTGTACTCGTTTATATTTGGATATGTATGTATACTCTAGTTTGTACAAAACATACATATGCCTTGAAGTTTGAATTATTTTGATGAAAATTGAATTTTAATGATTTTCATATTTTTCATATTCATAAAGGAATTTAACATACGGGCTTTATTGCAAATTTCATGATTATGCTTTTCACATAATAGTTGTACACTCACATTACTTGATGTTTTCTCATGATTTGTTTTCATGAGTCATATATGTGCTTAATTGATTTTGAGTGTTGATAGTTGAGTGATTTTCATATTTTTCATAGATAAATCATTATTTTATTCCTTACTTGAAGGATTTCGTACTAGTTTTCAAGATTATCATAAAACTAGTTGCGTTTTTCTACATTTGGAAGAGTTTTCAATTATGCTAAACTATTTTTAAACTTATTTTTGAAAATCCCTTCCATCTATAACCAGTTGGTTGGGCGACCATGCCTTGTATGCATTATTGAAAATCTATTTAAACATGTGCATGAAATGGGTGGTAGGGAGTATGAGTTATACACTTAATTCTCATTGTGTTTTCAATTGGTTTCACAATTGATATCTATTTTGTATACTCATATTTGTTTCTATATATGTATGCTTCAACTTCAAATAGTAACAATTTCGATTGGTATTTAACTTTTCATACATATATATGTGTTTTGATTGTGCTTACTATATCTTTATATCTTTAAACACAAATTTTGCCATGCTAAGTTTGAATTAGTCCTTAATGACAATTATTTTTCAATTGGTATCTTATAGATGTTTATGCATCGTTTTCATTGGTATTTCATAAAGAGAGAGAAAATTCATGTTTTACCTTCCAATCGGTTTTGTTTACAATTGGTATCTTACTCCCACTCTTTATGTTAAAAAATGATATCTTAGTTTTCATTTGGTTTCCTTTGCTCCTAATGAAAATTATTTTTAATTGATATATGTTTTGTTTTCAATATTGGTATCAAGAATCTTAAATTGATATCATTCTCTATTTGGTATCTTTATTGCAAAATGATTTTAGTATTTAACCAAAAAGATTGGTTTATGTTTTTCAATTGGTATCAAAAGTGTAAAATATTTTCAATTGGTACTAATTTTTACCATTAGTATTATGATGTTTCGATGTATACCTCTGTACTAATTGATATATCTTTCAATTGGGATCATTTTAATATTTATTGCTTATATGCAAGGGAAGATTAACATCTTCTCTATATATAGATTCATGTTGAGTGTATGTCATATTGAAGTGATTGACCTTTCTTTGGTATGTAATACAAGTGTGTAGTAGGAGCTTCACATCTCCTTTTATATATTGCATATTACGCTTTATGTAGTTAGAGTTTAGTCATCTCTTTTCATATAAATACATGTATGCAGGGGGAGTTAACTTCACGTCTCTCCTCTTCATGAATGTATATAGCATATATATCTTTATTGTTTTTGATTTATGCGAAAAGGAAGAAAAATATTTTTTTGAGTTTACACCCCTTTGTTGATGAATTAACAAAAAGGGGGAGAGATATTTTGGAGTTTGATATATGCATGTTTGTTTACATTTGTTATCTTTTACCATTCGTATCTAGAGCATCTTTTGTTGGTATCAAGAGTTTTTATTGGTATCAAGAGAAGCAACATTTTTTTTAAGAATATTTTATTTTAAAATTGGTATGATGAGCATGTTTATTTCACTGGTATCAAATATCATGTTTATGCATATTTATGTTGAGCATTCATTGAATATCTTATTGTTTATTGCTATGCATGAGTTAAGGGGGAGCTTCTATAAAGCTTAACTTTAATCCATGCATATATAACTCCATGAGTTTTGTCATCATCAAAAAGAGGGAGATTGTTGGTCCAGAGGCCCTTCACTCTAGTTTTGATGATGATTAACTCATGTAGTTATAATTTACTAATAATCTTGTGATATTTAGTTTCAGATATTTGATCAAGATATTAGTAGATGATTAGCTTCATCAAAGGTGTTTTGGATATTTTACATGGTGATTCAAGAGCTCGAGCGTCAAGTTCACATCTAGTACTCGGTTGGAGTCAAGCTCGGTGGATCACGTTTGGATCGAGTCAACATGGAAACAGAGTTCTACAAGAAGACATCAGTTTGTTTTGTTTAAGATTCTGTTTAGATCTATTGTAAAGATTAGATAGTGTTGATATGCTCAAGTTCACAATACACACACACTTGTTTTAAGTTTATTAGTTTTTGGTTTTCGGTTTAACCAATATTAGATTTCATGTCAAAAACATAGATATACTATATTTCATGTATATTGGATTCTATTCATATACAACATGCTTAAAAGTTATTTCAATATTATGTTTTTGTATTTACATGTGCTTTGGAAAAATCGGATTTCTATTTCGGAAATCCTAGTTTTGGAAAATACGGATTTTGGTTTAAGGCAAAATTTCTAGAACACAAAAATGGTTCAAATAGTTTGTAATATGTGTCGAATTTTTGCACACATATTTGTATTTCAAAGATCTAATAAGAACTGATTTTTGTGAAATTTATGTGATTTTATGGGATTTAATTGAAGATAAAAACCTTATTTTTTAAATCCTATAATTGCTGGACTGGCTGTCTACCGGTCGACCGGGCCGGTCCACCGAGGCAAAAGTTGGTCGACCGATCCGGTCGACCGAAGTGCACGCAGCCAGGCTGGTGGGCCAGTCGACCGGGTCGATCGACCGCCAGAGAGCTTCTGCTCTCTGGAAAAGGCCCCGGTCGACCGGCCGGTCGACCGGCAGAGAGTTCTGCTCTCTGTATCCAGCTCTGGTCGATCGAGCGGTCGATCGGTCAGAGAGTCGTTGCTCTCTGGATCCAGGCCCGGTCGACCGGTGGGTTCAACGGTCATAAATTTGACCGTTGGCCGGTCGACCGGAAGGGCAAATTTGCCCTTTCCTGCTGCCAACGGGCAGATTTGGATTGGGGCTATAATACCCCATATCCTTGGCTGTTTTGATTAACTTTTTAGAGAGAAATTTTTTCCACCTTTACAAGTGTTTAACAGCAAGTTTTCAAAAGAGTTTCTGGGTTTAAAAGATCAAGCCTTATTTCTTTTAAAGTGTTGGAAAATTCAAAGAAAAAGAGAGTATTTGGGAATTGGTTTTTGATCTTTATTTCAACATCTATCTTGTGATTTTTTCAAGTGTTTTTCTTTGTTGTTTTCATTTTCAAACACTTTTATTTCTCACACTTGAGCTATCTATCTATCCTATCTATTAGGATATTATTTTTGTGAAAAAAAATTGGTTTGTGGTTGAGAGAAACCACCAAGTTGTAAAACTTTCATACTTTGTGATATCCCTCTACTGAGAGGTGATTGTGTTGATATCCCTCTAGTGAGAGGTGATTGTGGAAGTGGTGTTTGCATCCCTCTAGTGAGAGGTGATTGAGTTGGAATCCCTCAAGTGTGAGGTGATCTTTGTTTGACTAAGTGCCTATCCCTCTAAGTGTAGAGGTGATTTGAATTGTGTCTTGCCTCTAGTGAGAGGTCGTATTGGTTGAGAGAGGAGTTGTGTACTCTCGGTTTGTATTTACCCAAATCCTCAGTGGAGGTTCCCTGTGTGAAAAGTCCTATGTGGACGAGTTAGTGGAAATCCTTCTGTGTGAAGGCGAGGACGTAGAGCTAGGTGCTCGAACCTCGAAACATATCCTTGTGTTTGCGTTTGATCAACTTTCTCTAACTCTCTCTCTTTTATATTGTGCCTTGTGTTGATTCATATTGTTCATTCATATTTATATGCTTGGTACTGATTGTGTGTGTGCCTCACTTGTGTTGAACCAAGAGAGCTTTATATAGCACCTCAACTCTTATTTAGAGAAATTTAGAGGAGATAGTCCAGAGCCCTTCACAGGAATTCTGCTACACTCTTTGGTTACATTAAGTGTATTGCATTTAAGTTTTAAATTCCACATCATTTGTCATTAGATTAGCCTTACACCTATTCACTCCCCTCTAGGTGTACTTTCAAACTATCCATGTAGAATTAAATGTGGCAAAAAATATGTATAAAAAGAATATCAAATTTACATGAAAATCATAATTATCGCACCCCATACCTAACTTTTGCTAGTCCTCGAGCAAAACTCTAATCTAAAAAGAAAAAGAAAAGACTAAAATCTTAAAAACAAAAATAATAACCTAACTCGCTTTCGTATGAATCATGGTTGCACTTAGCACGTGCAATAAGCCGTTTAAACCCTAAATTGCCCCTAGTGGAAGAGAGTTGCCTCGTGAGGATTTGCAGTGAATATACCTATAAAATTTAAAGGAAAAAATTAAGAAATAAGGATAAAGAAAAATAAGGATGACTGAAAAAATAAAGAAAAAAAATAAGAATAAAGAAAAAAATATTTTTTGTTCAACAATAATCACTAGTCAATAAGATTAATAGTTTCCACAAGTAACTTTTTAAGTTCAATCTCTTATCAAGAAATCTCATCATCTCTTCCTAGAGACTTCAAATCCTATCCTACCATCTTTTCTAATTTTTCTGATCCTATGCATCTTTGTGAATGTGTGATAGCTCTTTACTTAAGACTTTTATTCAAACTTTCACACTTAACATTTAAGTACTTTTTCTTCTTCTTCTTCTTTTTAATACATATTATTCATCCAATTCTCTTTCGTATAAATATCAAGGCTTCTTGAGGTCAAGATACCTAACTAATTGATCATTAAACTTGTTAATACATATAATTCTTTTTTTTTCCAAATTACCTAATTATCTTTCGCGTAAATACCAAGACTTCGTGGACCAAAGTATCTAGCTAATCAACAATTTAGGTTCGTTATACTTTATATATATTATTTTTTTAAGTATTAAGTAATCCTCATCATCCCAAATTTAAATAAATGTGTAAGTGTGGACAAAATGCGTAATCACGTAGCCAAATTTTAGATGGCATTCAATTTTCAGATTTTTTATCTCTTCTCAAAGACTTAAAGAATCTATCAAATTGATATCCCTATCTAATTCAAACTATCTGGTCAGTAAATCTCTTAAAACTAGAAAATCTTACTAAACTATTTTTTTAGTTAGTAAAATAAAAAATAAAAAATCCTAAAAAAAGAAAAAAAAAATAAGTAAAAGAAAAAATCAAAAATCCTAACAAAAACCTTAAAAGAGAAAAATATTCCTAAGGTCCTCCTCCATGCATGAACCGTATCACACTCATGTAGTAAAGTATAAACCAATAACACATAAATCCCATCTCCAAAAGACCAATTAAAATGTTTTAAATATCCTGAAAAACTCATATTTAAGAAAATACCCATGCGTATAGAATTTCTAGAAACTAGAAAATCATAACATTACTAAAGTTGGACAAAATCACCTAGGAAATTTTTCAGGACTTGAATTCATATTTTTAGGCTAATCAGCCATCTGGACGGCGATTCCGCTATCCAGACCTCTCTGATGGTCTTGGTATTTTTCTGACATGTTTTGTCCATATTTGTGGTTTATTTTGTGTCTCTATTTCTCTTGTAACATTGGTTCTGAATTGAGGTAAAGAAAAATAAAAAGAAAAAGTTAGTATACATATTTATAATAAACTATCTACTTACCTTGTTCATCGATTTTATCCACGAGAACGCTTGCCACTTTCCCAATGCGTTTTCTTCAGAGGAGATTTGGAGGAACACAATCTCTTCATCAACTTAGCTTGAATCCTCTCCAATTTGCTTTTTGTCTTTCTCAACTTTGACCTAAATTTCTTTTTATTGGTCCTCTGTAAACTTTTTATGCAACAGATCACCCAGTCATCATGATGTGATAATGTATTCAACCTGCGAAGAAACACATCTAAGATGATTAGAACAATACTTGAAATGATTTAAACTTGGAGATTCATCAAGTGAAATTTCTTCAAAAGATTAATCAATCGGTGTCTCATCAAAAGTGTAGATACTCAAGTCAAGTTTCTTTCTTTCGAAAGGAACTCTAACTTTGAGTACAACTTTTCAACTTCAAATTCTTCAATGCTTTCTGGAAAATCCGGAGGAGACTCTGGCTCAAGATGGATCTCAGAATCATCAGGGGGATGGAGATGAAAAACACCTAGAGGGGGGTGAATAGGTGTAAGTGCTAATCTAGAATACAAATGCAAAACTAAGTGCGCTAAATGCGGAAGCTAATGCAAATCTTGCACAAACTTAATACAACACAACAAGTGTAGCCGAATTCCCCGTGAAGGGCTCTGGACTAACTCCTCTTGATTCCCCTTGAATGGGTTGAGGTGCTATGTGAAGCTCTTGTAGGTTAAGTATAAATTAGGCACACACACAAGCAAGCCAAGCAAATACAAGATATAGCAATATGAAATATGCAAGGCAATACAAGCAAATAGATATAATGTGGCAAAATGAATTATGCTCAACACAAGCAAATATGATATGATATGAAGTATGATGCTTTGCACAAAAGTAAAGAGAGAGAGTTAGAGAAAAGTGGATCAAACGCAAACACAAAGATATGTTACGAGGTTCGAGCACCCTTGCTCTACATCCCCGCCTACACCACCGTGTAGGATTTCCAATCCACTATCTCCCACCTAGGGAACCTCTACCGAAGAGGATTTGTTACAACACTAGGAGTACCAAACTCCTCTCTCAAACAACAACCTCCACCGAGGCCAACAACCAACAACAACCACCTCTACCGAAGAGGTTTACAACCAACACAATCACCTCTACCTAAGAGGGATCCAAACCAATACCACTCCGATCACCTCTACCGAAGAGGGATTCACAAAAGCAAGGAGGGTTTACAATAAGTGGTTACAAAGACCACAAACACAATCTCTCTTTTCTTTTCTCTTTTTCCACAAAACAAATGATCCTAATAGATTAGGATAGAAGATAGCTCAAGTGTGAAAACTAGGTGTTTGGAAAACAAGCAACAAAGAAAAACACTTGGGAAAATCCTTACACAAGATATAGAATGAAAACCAAGACAAATCTCCCAAATTCCTATTTTCTTTGATTTTTCCAAAAACCTAAAACAATAAAGATTAAGTCTTTTTAGCACAAAAACTATTTTGAAAACTTGTTTAAACACTAGAGAAACACAGAATTTTTCTCCTTAAAAGCCTTAGCCAAAATCCCAAAGAGATGGGGTTTATATAGGCCAAAATAGAAACTAGCCGTTAGAGCTGAGCTGGCAGCTCTGACAGGCAGCGGTCGACCGCCCGGTCGACCGCCAACGGTCAGAAATATGACCGTTGGGCAACTGCGGTCGACCGGCCCGGTCGACCCAGAAAAACAGAGATCAGAGTTCTCATCTCGGTCGACCGGCACGGTCGACCCAAACAACCGAGAGCAGAACTCTCAGACCCGGTCGACCGGCTCGGTCGACCGTCCCAGTGACTCCAAACGTGCACAGATCTGTGCACGTCCACGTCCGGTCGACCGGCCCGGTCGACCGGACATCAGCCAGGTCGACTAATAACCTGGATTAGTCGACTGGTTGAGTCTGGAACTGAAAACTGGGTCAGAAAACTTGGGAAAAATATTTTAAAAAATCTTTTAATACTTCTAAAAATCATCAAAAATATTTTTATCATTTTATATCTAAACTCAAACAAGTGATAAAAGTTTCAAGACATGTATCAACATATTCAATTCATTTTTGAGTCTTGCAAATTTTATCAAAAACAAAACTTGTATTTTTGTCAAACTTGATTGTTCCAAAACATGAATAGGATAGTCAAAATAAGTTTGTCTAGCAACTTTAAAGCATGTATGTATATCTAGAACATATCTAATATACATAGAAATAAAGTAAACTTGTTTTGATCTACTATTCATGAAAACCAAATCCAAACATAAAAACGTGTCTGTTTGTGCACTTGAGCATATCAACTATACTAAACTTTACAAATGGATCTAAAACACACTATCTAAACTATGGATACCTAAGTCTTCGTGTCATCAGGAAGACTTGCTCCAAAACTCCATCCATGGGCTAGGCAAAGTGTGATCTTGAAGTTTTGGCCCTGGAATCACTTGTGAAAGCTTCCAAACACCTTGTTGAAGCTAATCACCGACTAATATCTTGGTTAATGATCTGAAACTTAAACAACACAAGATTATTAGTAAACATAACTACATGAGTTAATCATCATCAAAACTAGGGTGGAAGGCCTTTGGGCCAACAATCTCCCCTTTTTGATGATGACAAAACTCATGGAGTTATATATGCATAGATTAAAGTAAAGCTTCAAAGAAGCTCCCCCTTAACTCATGCATAACAAATAAACATAATAATATGCAATGAAGGTTCTTAAAACATGAATGCATAAATATGCATAAACAATGAAGGTTCTAGATACCAATGAAATATTCAAAGCAAAGCATGCTCTAGATACCAATTAACAACCAATTAACAAATAAACATTTTCTAGATGCTCTAGATACCAATTAACATGCATTAAACTATATTAAACTTAATATATGCATATATAAAAAATATGTACCAATCATGCATTTTGAGTTGTGAGTTTTATATATGCATGTTAAACTCTCAAATAATTCTCCCCCTTTTTGTCAATCATCAACAAAGGGGTAGACAATCAAAACAATATAATGAGGGATAAAAATCTTTCTCCCCCTTTTGTCTAAAACAAAAACAAAGTCAATAAGGGGTGACTACAAACATGATATCAATTAAAAATATGTCAATGAAGCATCTTGATACCAAATGAAAATAGACAAAGATCAATAAATGTTATATGCTATATACATTCATGAAGAGGAAGACGCTAAGTTAGCTTCCCTACACATATGCATTACATGAAGGAGGGATGTTAAGCCCTAATTCACATAACACACATTATGTAATGAATAAGAGGAGATGTGAAGCTCCCCCTACACACGTGTACCACATAAAGAAGAGATGTTAAGCACTTCAATACACAATACACTCAACATGAATCTATATGTGGGAGAGATGTTAAGCTCTCCTTGCATATAAGAAATTTAAATCTAAACTTTTGTATTTTCTTTAAACAAAATTTTTAGATACCAATTGAAAAACAAACAATTTTTTAGATACCTATTTAAATTAGACATAATAAATTTTTAATGTCTAAACATAAATTTTGATACCAATTGTAAATGTTTTACCAATAGAAAATATTTTACATAGAAACATTGATACCAATTGTAAGAATTATTCCTTTTAAAAACATATAAACAAATTTGATGTTGATATCATATGTTTAAAATAACAACTTTTAATCATAAAGTGTGGGAGTACAAATACCAATTGAAATACAAAATCAAATTTTCTCCCCCTTTATGAAATACAAACTAAAATCATGCATAGTCTTGATACCAATTTAAAAGTAATCAATTTAAACAAAATTGAAACTCAAGCACTAGCATAAACACAAACATATATGTGTATGGAAAATAGATACCAATAGAAATTGATATACTTGGAATTGAAATCATACATACATACAAAACATATATGAGTATACAAGAAGATCAAAATGATACCAATTGAAAGAGTTCAATGATACCAATTTACATAACAATAAGTTCAAGTGTATACATCATATTACCAATCCACCCATCTCATGCACAAGTTTAAAAAGATTTTCAATATAAACAATACAAGGCATGGACTCCCATCCAACCTCCCGTGGATGGTAGGGGTTTTCAAAAATAGATTTGAAAAAGTAGTTTTGTTTGAAAATCACTACCAAATTGAAGAATACGAACTAGTCAAAATGAAAAACTTGTTAACTAGTGCGAAATCCTTCAAGTAAGGAATAAACTAAAAATAATTTTCATAAAATATGAAATCCACAAGATAATCAACACTCTAATTCAATTAGGCATAAATATGACTCATGAAAACAAAACATGAGCAAGCAATAAATGTGAGTGTACAAATAAGGTGTGAATATCATACTCATGAAAAATTTTCATTAAGCTCAATTATTCCTTAAACATTGAAAAACACGAAAATCATCAAAACTTATTTAATCTTCATGGCATATGTATGTCTTATACAAACTAAAGTATACATACATATCCAAACTCAACGAGTCCACAATAGATATATGCATGAAGGCACGTGGCTCAAAAGGATAAACATATATATCTAATAGTTTGGACAAGATAGACATATACATGAAGTTAAACAATTAAACACAAAAACTAAATCTTCATCAAGACAAATTTCATTTCAAGGTATATGTATGAATTATCAACACAATAAATATACATACATATCCCTAAACACAATTGAGTCCATATATAGATTTGCATGAAAGGCAAATGACTCAAGGGGTATACATGTATATCTTAAAGTTTGGCAATACAAACATATACATGAAGTTCAACACACAATCATAAAACAAATACAAAAATGAGAATACAAGTTTAAAATGTATGAATCATCAAAACTAGATTATACTAGCACATCTAATGGGAACAAAAAAAGCAATCAAGCCCAACATATATAGATTTATTTGTTGCCCACTATATGCACAAGTATATACCTAGTCTTAATGAAAACTAACACTTAAACAAATATTCAAGACATGAAGCATCAAAACACAATATAAAAATCATCATGATAAAACTAAAACATGATTACTATGTAAATTCACATGTATTAGATTCATGATGTACATAATAGCCTAAACAAAAGTGAGAACACTAAGTATGATTCAAATAAGCATGTGTGTCTCAAATACTATACATGTATGTCAAGGATCTAATAAACATGGAATGAACATACTAATTCATAGACATCAAAAACATGCTATAAACATGAATATTGAAAGCATGTAAACATAATAAATGGGAGTAAAGGATTGTTACCAAAACCAAAGAAGCAACTCTCCTTGTCTCCAAAACATGGTGGTCCTCTCCACCAAATCTTCCCTTGAAAGTGATGCATCCAATTGATTTCCTTTAAGTCCGGAACGCATCCACTCCAAGGTGCTATCACTCTCACGTCATGTGAGAGCCCACACCTACATCAAAAATAATAGGAGGGGTGGTCTTTGGTACCATACTCTTTTGGGTCCATTGGGGTTAGTACCTTCTCTAACCCAAACAAAATTCTTTGCTAAATTTACATTATGTAATCTATCAAAGCAAAATTTAGCAAGGTGGCCCTTACGTCCACAATGTGTACAAGTGTACACATGAGCATACGTGTGATGGTGTCCGTGAGGAGCATGTGTATGCCGTGATGGGTGTGCATGCATAAAAGTTGGAACTTGTTTCTTTCGAACCAAGGATTCCAAGCGTGTGTGGTTCATGGCACATTGGCTCATAGTGGAGCCCAAACAATCTACCTTCTTCTTAAGCATGGATATTTCATTATTAATCTTAGAAGAAGAGGTACATGCATTAGGTAGACTAGATGAAGAAGCTACACTAGCATGGCAAACATGTGCAACAATCTTGTTTTGCAAAACAATGTTTTTCTTTAAACATACATCTAAATCATTTGAAATAGAAATAATTTTGTTTTTCAAAGCAACATTCTCTTTTAAAACAAAATCAACTTTTGAAGACAAATTTTCATTTTTCTTCAAAAGAACATGGCAATCATTTTTAGATTTTAAAAATTCATTTTCTTTAAGTGCAAGATCAAGTTGAGATTTTAATGAATCCCTCTCATTAGCAATCTCCTCTTTCTCTTGCAAAACAACATCAAGTCTTGCAATCAAATTTTTATTATCATTATTAATGCCTAGACTTTTCTTTTTCAACAAATTATATTTTTCTATTAGTTTTTCACAAACAATGGAAAGTTCTTCATTCAAAGCATGGGCATCAATATGATCATTTGAAGAAGTAGCATCATCATCACTATCTAATGGAGTTTCCGAGTGTACCTCAAGGGAGTCATTCCCTTGGACCATGAAGCATTGTGAATTGGATTCTCCACTAGACTCCTCCTCTTGGATTTGTACTTGAAGCTTGGAGGTGGTGGTTGTTGTCAATTCGTTCCACACTACAAAAGCGGAATCAAAGTTAGAAACACGTAAAAGATAGTCTTTAGGAAGTGTGCTTCTAATGGCCTCAAGGGCTTGTGCATTGGCCCCTATATGATTGCTATCACTAAGGAAGGATTCCTTGGTAATGGCAAGGTAAACTTTATGACCTAGGGTTTGTAAGTAAAAGGTCATTCTAATCTTCCAAACATGAATGTTGGAAGGGTCAAACATAGGTGGGGTCATGAAAGTCATGGTAAACTATATGTGTGCAAACAAGCAAATGCAAACAAAAGATAGCAACCAAATGGATCTCACTCCTAGGATGTTAAGCCTAATATCAGGAGCACTAGCTCTGATACCAATTGAAAAACACCTAGAGGGGGGGTGAATAGGTGTAAGTGCTAATCTAGAATACAAATGCAAAACTAAGTGCGCTAAATGCGGAAGCTAATGCAAATCTTGCACAAACTTAATACAACACAACAAGTGTAGCCGAATTCCCCGTGAAGGGCTCTGGACTAACTCCTCTTGATTCCCCTTGAATGGGTTGAGGTGCTATGTGAAGCTCTTGTAGGTTAAGTATAAGTTAGGCACACACACAAGCAAGCCAAGCAAATACAAGATATAGCAATATGAAATATGCAAGGCAATACAACCAAATAGATATGATGTGGCAAAATGAATTATGCTCAACACAAGCAAATATGATATGATATGAAGTATGATGCTTTGCACAAAAGTAAGAGAGAGAGTTAGAGAAAAGTGGATCAAACGCAAACACAAAGATATGTTATGAGGTTCGAGCACCCTTGCTCTACATCCCCGCCTACACCACCGTGTAGGATTTCCAATCCACTATCTCCCACCGAGGGAACCTCTACCGAAGAGGATTTGTTACAACACTAGGAGTACCAAAATCCTCTCTCAAACAACAACCTCCACCGAGGCCAACAACCAACAACAACCACCTCTACCGAAGAGGTTTACAACCAACACAATCACCTCTACCTAAGAGGGATCCAAACCAATACCACTCCGATCACCTCTACCGAAGAGGGATTCACAAAAGTAAGGAGGGTTTACAATAAGTGGTTACAAAGACCACAAACACAATCTCTCTTTCTTTTCTCTTTTTCCACAAAACAAATGATCCTAATAGATTAGGATAGAAGATAGCTCAAGTGTGGAAACTAGGTGTTTGGAAAACAAGCAACAAAGAAAAACACTTGGGAAAATCCTTACACAAGATATAGAATGAAAACCAAGACAAATCTCCCAAATTCCTATTTTCTTTGATTTTTCCAAAAACCTAAAACAATAAAGATTAAGTCTTTTTAGCACAAAAACTATTTTGAAAACTTGTTTAAACACTAGAGAAACACAGAAATTTTTCTCCTTAAAAGCCTTAGCCAAAATCCCAAAGAGATGGGGTTTATATAGGCCAAAACAGAAACTAGCCGTTAGAGCTGAGCTGGCAGCTCTGACAGGCAGCGGTCGACCGCCCGGTCGACCGCCAACGGTCAGAAATATGACCGTTGGGCAACTGCGGTCGACCGGCCCGGTCGACCCAGAAAAAACAGAGAGCAGAGTTCTCATCTCGGTCGACCGGCACGGTCGACCCAAACAACCCGAGAGCAGAACTCTCAGACCCGGTCGACCGGCTCGGTCGACCGTCCCAGTGACTCCAAACGTGCACAGATCTGTGCACGTCCACGTCCGGTCGACCGGCCCGGTCGACCGGACATCAGCCAGGTCGACTAATAACCTGGATTAGTCGACTGGTTGAGTCTGGAACTGAAAACTGGGTCAGAAAACTTGGGAAAAATATTTTATAAAAATCTTTTAATACTTCTAAAAATCATCAAAAATATTTTTATCATTTTATATCTAAACTCAAACAAGTGATAAAAGTTTCAAGACATGTATCAACATATTCAATTCATTTTTGAGTCTTGCAAATTTTATCAAAAACAAAACTTGTAGTTTTGTCAAACTTGATTTTTCCAAAACATGAATAGGATAGTCAAAATAAGTTTGTCTAGCAACTTTAAAGCATGTATGTATATCTAGAACATATCTAATATACATAGAAATAAAGTAAACTTGTTTTGATCTACTATTCATGAAAACCAAATCCAAACATAAAAACGTGTGTGTTTGTGCACTTGAGCATATCAACTATACTAAACTTTACAAATGGATCTAAACACACTATCTAAACTATGGATACCTAAGTCTTCGTGTCATCAGGAAGACTTGCTCCAAAACTCCATCCATGGGCTAGGCAAAGTGTGATCTTGAAGTTTTGGCCCTGGAATCACTTGTGAAAGCTTCCAAACACCTTGTTGAAGCTAATCACCGACTAATATCTTGGTTAATGATCTGAAACTTAAACAACACAAGATTATTAGTAAACATAACTACATGAGTTAATCATCATCAAAACTAGGGTGGAAGGCCTTTGGGCCAACAAGAGACCGTTTAGACGGCGGATCCACTGTCTAACTTGAGCTTCTGATGATGGAATTTTGCCTGAAGGTTTCTAATTCCTCTTTTTTTGGTATGTAGTCTCTGTTGATGTCTCTTTTGTCTTCTTTATTGAGGGATCTGAAATAAATTTCTTCTCATGGTAATCAATCAACCACTTGAGATCCTCTACGTAGCTTTCTTCTTCCTCTTTATATGCTCCAGCCTCTTCTAAAACCTCTTGCGCTTTCCAAGAAAATTTCCTCCTCTTGCTCTTCGGGATCTTTGTCGGGATTACTTGGCGAACTCTCCTGGGGCATGTTGGCTAGCATAGTAGCAATCTCGCCTATCTGAACAAGGGCATGTATGGATGTTGTTGTATTCTTTTGGCGCTGAGCCATGTTTGTTGCGAGTTGTGCAAATGCTTCTTTCAAGCTCAGTTTCTTCTTCATTTGTGATTGTAAATATTGAGGCTTGAAATTAGTTGTAGTTCCACAGAGGGTTTTGAGGGTTTTGATGATTTCCCCAAGCCGGAATGTAGGTGTAGGGGTTGGCATAATATGGACAATGAATAATAGCATGATTTTCTCTACTGTAGGATCTATATACCAAGCAAAACAACACTAGAGGGGGGGTGAATAGTGTTATTTAAAAATTAAACAATTTACTTGCAGAAATTAAAGCAATCAAAAGAGATAACCACAGAAAATACAAACGCAAACAGCGGAGAGTTATCCTGATTCGGTCCTTGTGACCTACATCCAGTCCCCAAGCAAATGCTTGAGATTTTCCCTTTCTTTCCTTGTGTACACCCTACAACAAATGCCTTGTGCACCACTTGACAAACACCCTTTGTCAAATGCACACAACTTCTCTTCCACCAAGAGAACACGCCTTGTACAATCTTCTACACCCAAGAAGACTCCTTGTACAACTTTCTTTGAAATGAATACAATAACTTCCTATAGCCTTGATACAGAATGTGTAGTGGACAAGGTTCAGTATAGGAAGGTTTAACTTCAGAATTCTTCACTAAGGGAAATGGCTTTTGGTGAAGAAAGAAGTTGCAAATTTCAGTTTTCAGGTTTCTGGAAATTTGGCTTTGGAAATCTGATGGAATGAATTGGAATTGGCCTTAGGAATAACTTCCCTATTTATAGATGAACACTAGGGTCAGTTAGGGTAGTTATGGGACCAATTCAGACATTTTAAACGTTGGAAAATGTTGCCAAATGAATCAGATAAGAGAAACTGTCCAACAGTCAGAAACTACCTGTAGTCGACTAGGATACTGGATTAGTCGACTAGTCTAGGCAAAACTTCAACTATTAGTCGACTAGGTATGACTATTAGTCGACTAGGGAAGTGTCTGTTGGAAGAAACAGGTTTCTGGAAAACTGAATATAGTCGACTGTAACTAACTTGTAGTCGACTTATAACTGTATTAGTCGACTGGATAAAAAGGGTAGTCGACTAATTTTGTTTCAGAAAAGAAACAGAGAGTTGGATAATTTTTGTGTCAAATATTAGTCGACTTGGAAATAGGGTTAGTCGACTAGAGTATCTGTTAGTCGACTAGGTAGGAAAGTCAAGTCGACTAATTGGCTTACAGAGTCCAAACAGAGAGTTAGGATTTTGGTTTTGTAGTGGACTAGTCGACTAGGGCTTTTTGTCAAGTCGACTACATTTGGGTAGTCGACTATATCAATAGGGCAAGTCGACTAGGAGTTGTTTTTTGTGTAAGATATCAAGGCTTTCACAAATATTTCTAAGTTACACAATAACTTCCCAAATGCACCCATAAGCTTCAATAATCTTTATCTGAGGTAGAGCAATCATCATGTAGTAGTAGTGTTCGTCTATCATCAAAATCTTGTAATTTGAGAGGCTTCAACATCTTGAACTTGTCAGGTTCCAACATCTACACCACTCGCAATGTTTGTGTTACCTCATATCTGAGAAACACCTAGAGGAGGGGGTGAATAGGCGTTAATGCTAATCTAACGCTCTTTTTAAATAAGTAAGTATGAATGATGCAAACGGTCACTCAAAATAAGAAATTGAAGCCGAATTCCCCGTGAAGGGTTCTAGAACTTCTCTTCTTTGATTCTTCTAGATTATGAGTTGAGGTGCGCAATTGCTTTCTTGTTGAGATGAGTAAAGACCGAAAATGCAAGTAAATGAAATGAGTGCAATAATGAAGAGCAAACAAATAATATCACAAGTTAGGAATGCAAAAGCAATAGAGAGCAAAAAGGAAATCAATCGCAAACACATGTAATTTGTTTCGATATTTGAGCCACTGCTCTACGTCCCCGCCTTCACCACTATGAAGGATTTCTACTAAATCCACAAAGAAAATTTTCATACCGGAACCTTTACACTCAAGGGGATTACAAATGGTCTACACAAGACCGGAGTAGCCAACTCCATCAACTCCAACCTCTACACAAGAGGGATCTCAACACAATGGAATATACGTCACTTGGTGATCAAAAGACCACAAACTCTCTCTCACAACTTCTTATAGAGTGGAGTATGATTTTTGGCTCAAGAAGTAAAGTGAGAGAAAAATTTCAGTTGAAAAAGAGTAGAAGACTTGAAAACCAGCTGAAAACTCTTGCAATTTAAAGAACTTTGAAAATGAAAGCAAGTAAACTTTTCTTCTGTTTTGAAAATTTTGAAACTAGGATATGTTTCTTATTCAAAACAAAAGACCAATGACCTCTATTTATAGGGAGTGATACACACCATTCATAATTGATAATAGGTTATTAGGGTAGAGTTTAGCCACTAGGAAGATAAAAATAGTTGTAGGAATCATGAAAAATGAAACAGATTCTAAGAAATAGCCGTTGGGGCTTCTGGACGGTCGGGCCGGTCAACTGGGCCGGTCGATCGGCAGACCACATGGCAAAAGAGCCGTTGGCTTCGGTCGACCGGTCCAGTCGACTGCCGGCTATATTAAAAATGAAACATTGAGTGGCCGGTCGACCGGGCCGGTCGACCAATAAAACCCGAGAGTTGGGGTCTAGCAGTCGGTCGACGGTCGGTCGACCGAAAGGTCTGTCGGTCGACTGGCCCAGTCAACCGGCAGACGTGCACAGACGTGCACGCTCAAGGTCACAAGGCCTAGTCGATCGTCCGGTCGACCGATCTGGCCTAAAATAGATCCGGTCGACCGGGCCGGTCGACCTTAAAGGCCTGAAACAGTTTTTATAAAGAAATTTTTAAACTTTGAATAATTTTTGAAATATTTTTAAATGGTTTAAAGTTTAAGTAACATGCTATAGGGGATGAAGTACATGTTTTAAACTAGATGTAAAAATTTGAAATATTTTGAGACATGTATATCAATTAAACATGCACCAAAACCAACATAACCAAAAACTTGTATTTTGAAAAGTGCATTTGTGTGTGAGTGTTTTCTTGAGCACAACTATCATATCCTCATTCTTTAACATACTAATTCTTACAATGATTCTAGGTGACTATAAGATCTTCAATTTGGGCTTTTCCATATGCATCGTTGAATAACTTGAATTCTTGATCCCGTATTGAGTCAACTTGAGTCAATCATCACCTTCCTTTAGGGAAGAAAGCATCTTGAATCCTTAAAACCCTGAAACAATTTTAAACACTTAAACAAAATTAGTACAAATAACTATATATGTTTTGTAATCATCAAAACTCTAAAATCGGGTGATTGTACCCTTAGACCAACAATCTCCCCCTTTTTGATGATGACAAAACATATAAGTTATTTTAAAAAAATGGGAAAAAGAGCTTGGAGGCTCCCCCTCAAATCATGCTACATATATGAATGGATTGCATAAGAGAGAAAACATCAAGAGAAACAAGAAAAACAATAACTCAAAACAATAACTAACTCTTTCTCCCCCTTTTTGTCATGCATCAAAAAGGGTAAAAAAAATAAACATTGTTGAAGACTAAAAAAGATTTCATGAATCCATAACACAAACATTCAATTCACCACAAATAAAAGAAAATCTATTATAATCTAGTGGTTTTGTAAAAATATCGGCAAGTTGAAAATCGGTAGAAACATAATCAATTTTAATATCACCTTTCTCATAATGATCTCTAAGAAAGTGATATCGAATGTCAATGTGCTTTGTCTTACTATATTGATTTGCATTTTTAGTCATATGAATAGTAGTAATATTATCACAAAATATTTTAATATGGTCATAATGCAAATCATAGTCAAGGAGAGTATGTTTTATTCAAAGGACTTGTGCACAACAAACCCCCGCTGCAACATACTCCGCCTCGGCGGTTGAGAGGGCTACCGAATTTTATTTCTTGGAAGACCATAAGACAAGACAATTACAGAGAAATTGACATGTTCCACTTGTACTCTTCCATCCACTCTACAACCCGCATAATCGGCATCCGAAAAACTCGTCATGGAGAATTGTACGATCTTCGAATACCATAGACCTATTTCAATAGTGCCCTTAAGGTATCTAATAATACGTTTTACCGCAATCAAATGGGACTCTTTAGGACATGATTAAAATTGAGCACAAAGACACACACTAAACATAATGTCCAGCCTACTAGCCGTTAAATATAACAAACTACCAATCATGTTACGATAGAGTTTATGTCCACATTTATACCTTGCTCATCCTTGTCAAGCTTTGTTGTGGTAGCCATGGGAGTTTTGCTTGTCTTAGCCCCTTCAAGTCCAAATTTCTTGATAAGTTCCTTCGTGTACTTGGCTTGATTGATGAAAATCCCATCCTTCGTTTGCTTGATTTGGAGACCAAGGAAGTAGTTAAGCTCGCCCATCATAGACATCTCAAATTCCTCCTTCATGCATGATTCAAAAACTTTGCAAAGTTTTTTATTAGTAGAGCCAAATATGATATCATCAACAAATATTTGAACTATAAGCATATCATTTTCAACATGTTTGGTAAACAAAGTAGTATCTATTGTTCCTTTAGCAAAACCATTTGAAATAAGAAATGAAGAAAGTCTTTCATACCAAGCCCTAGGGCTTATTTTAAACCATAAAGATCTTTGTCTAGTTTGAAAAAAAAAATTCGGATGTGTAGAATCAACAAACCCGGGGGGTTGTTCAACATACACTTTCTCTTCAATAAATCCATTTAAGAAAGCACTTTTGACATCCATTTGAAAAAGTTAAAATCTTTATATGAAGTAAATGCAAGTGTCATCCGTATGGCTTCAAGCCGTGCTCCGGGTGTAAAAGTTTTCTCAAAATCGATCCCTTCGACTTTAGTGTAACCTTGGGCCATTAACCTAACTTTATTCCTAACAACATTGCTTGACTCATCCAACTTGTTCCTAAAAATCTATTTAGTACCAATTGTTGGTCTATCATGGGGTCTAGGAACAAGATGCCAAACTTGATTGCGCTCAAATTTATTGAGTTCCTCTTGTATAGCAAGCAACCAATATGAGTTGCCCTCAGCTTCGAGGAAGTTCTTTGGTTCAAAATGAGAAATAAATGCATAGTGCCCACAAAGATCATGAAGTTTAGAGCGAGTTGTTACCCCTTTTGATACTTCACCTATAATAAGATCCTTGAGATGATATGAAGTGAATCTCCAATCCTTTGGAAGTGGTTGTGTTGGATCCACTTCAACTTCTTGAACTTCGCTTTCCCCATCAACCTTTGGCTTGTCTTCTGGAGTAGTTGAGTCCTTCAAGGTAATCCTCTCCATGTCTTCACCTAAGGAATCTATTTCTACAACATTCTCAACAAACACATTAGATTCCTCAAACTTTACATGTATAGATTCTTCAATAGTCAAAGATGATTTATTGAAGACTCTATAAACTTTACTAGTGTTAGAGTAACCAACAAAAATAGCTTCATATGATTTTTCATCAAATTTACCTAAATTATCTTTAGTATTTAAAACAAAACATTTACAACCAAAAACTTTAAAGTATGAGACATTTGGTTTTCTTGAATAGTAAATTTCAAAAGATGTTTTAGAAGTATTTTTGCATAAGAAAACCCTATTTGATATGTAACAAGATGTGCTTACGGTCTCGGCCCATAGGTATTGAGGGAGACCGTACTCATTTATCATTGTCCTAACCATTTCTTGTAATGTTCAATTTTTCCTCTCAACAACTCCATTTTGTTGTGGAGTTCTAGGACAAGATAGTTCATGCTTAATTCCATATTCTTCGCAAAAAGTGATAAAGAGTTGGTTATTGAATTCACCATCTCTATCACTTCTTATTCTTAAATAGAAGAATCTTTTTCCTTTTCAACTCTTTTCCTAAAAGTTTAAAAATGTGAAAAGGCTTGATTTTTATGTTCTAAAAAGAAAACCGAAGTAAAACGAGAAAAATCATCAACTAAAACGAAAGCAAAACGAATCCCACTTAGACTTTTGGTTTTAGTAGAACCAAACAAATCCATATGGATTAACTCCAAGGGTCGTGATGTCATGATATCCTTGATGGATTTAAAAGAGGACTTGGTTTGTTTCCCAAGTTGGCATGCATCGCAAATGTGGTCCTTTTCAAATTTTAAGTAAGGAGTACCTTTCACCATTTTCTTATTGTTTAATCTAGATAGATGGTTAAAAGAAATGTGGCCTAATCTCCTATATTACAACCAAGAGTCATCATTGAAGGCATTCAAACAAGTAGCATTAAATTGCATATTAGACATATCAATCATGTATACATTGTTTTCACGAAATCCAAAAAATATACATGCATTAGTTTGTCTATCAATTACACTACAAGTAAGTCATCAAAAATCATATTGAAACCTTTATCACAAAGTTGACTAACACTCAAGAGGTTATGCTTGAGGCCATCAACTAAAACAACATTTTCTATTAAAGGAGATGTACCAAGTTTAACGTTACCTATACCAATGATTTTTCCTTTGGCGTCATCTCCGAAGGTGATGGTGCCACCTTCATGGTATCTTGATAGGGTTGCAAAGTTATTAATATCCCAAGTCATGTGCTTTGAGCAACTACTATCAAGATACCACCGCTCTCTACGTCTTTGAACTTTGGAGTGTACCTACATCATGTAATAAATTTGTTGACTTTGGTACCCAAAATTTCTTAGGTCATTGAATGTTAGTATTCCGAACCCAAACATGATTATGTGATGTATTTATCCTATCATAGCAAAATTTAACGAAATGACCCTTTCGGCCACAATATGTACATGCATAAACTTTACCATACATGAATGCATGATGAGAGTGTAGAGTGTGGACATGTTTAGGGTGTTTAGCATGATGAGAGTGTGAAGGTTGTGATTTATGAACATAGGTGTGAGTAATATGTGATTGTTTCTTTGGGATATGTTTCTTAGGAAACTGTAATATCCCCTATTTAATAATACCATATTATTATTTTTAAAAATTTACTTGATCCTACCTATTATTTTATTATTATTAATTAACTTGATTTAGTATCATTATTAATATTATTATTATTTATGACTTGTAGACTCTTATTACTTATATTTAGTTATTTTAGATTATTATTAATGGGTAGTATTATTACTTTCATTCAAGCCCAATAAGCTCAGCCCATTCTCCTTTCCTTTTTGTTTTCTTTTCCTTTTTATGCTAGGCCCACGTGAGCCAAGCCCATTTCTTATTTTCATTCATTTTCTTCTCCTTTTCCTATTTTTCTTTAAGTCTAAAAACAAAGCCCACAAGCCCACTCTCTATTTTTCTTAATATTACTTATTTCTTTTAACTAAAGCCCAATAATTTATAACCCATTACCATTAAGATTCTTACCCATTAACCCAAAACACAATTCTAATCCAATTCTAATCCAAATCTTATTTTCAAAAATATGATCTTAAAAAAAATCCTAATCCTAATCCTAATTTAAATCCTAATAAAAATCATATTTAAATCAAATCTCTTTGAGATTTTTCTGCAACCTTCCATTCTTATCTAAATTGCTAAATTAAGTAATCTAACCTAATTGGAATTCTAAATTGCTAAATTAAGTAATCTAACCTAATTGGAATTCAGGTTCCAAAAAAATCTCTTATAACCTATATAAAGACCCAAACCCTTCTTTCTCTTCTACCTCAAGAGAAAACCCTAATCAAAAATCTCCCCACTTCTATCTCTTCCTTCTCCTCGAGCGGATCGTGAACGAAAAGAGGTTTCGAGGCAAGGATTGAGTAAGCAAGGAGGAACAACTCAAGTAAGCAATCTAACCTGTGAATTTAATTTCAATCTTTCTTTTTAAAAAAAATAATAGATTAAATTAGAACTACAAGAATAAAATATTAATTTCAGCAATTTGCTAAAATTCACCTCAATATAATTATTTGTTCCTAAAAAACTTAACTAATAATTTTTATAGAATCATAATTTTAATACCCTACAAAGTCTTGATTTGAACAAATCAAATCCAAGTAAGTAAATTAGTTTTTCTTAATTAATAACAAACAAATAGTTTATTCAATACTATGTCAATACTAGGGTCATCTATGAATATTTTATACATCAAAAACCCAATTTAAAAATCTAACTAAAATACATGTGAAGATATTCCAACTCATAATTTTAATTCATATATTTTTTTCAGAATTTTTAACATAAGATTAAAAAAAGGAGATTTCAGAAAAGAAAAAAAAGGCTGTCGGCCTAGGCAGACCGAGCCCAGGCCAAGCCTGGCTGGCCTGGCGGGCCTGGGCAGACCCTGGCCGGGCCTACTGGGCTAGGCAGCAGGGCCAAGCCCGTGAAAAGAAAAAAAGTAAAAAAAAAAAGGACTTAACAGCTGGACCAGACCCGGCCTGGCCCAGGTCTAGCCGGGCTGATCTGTACAGGGTCCTTGGGCCCTGTTTAAAAAAAATAAAACAAAATTCAGGACCAGGCCTGGGCTGGTCCAGCCTGAGCCTGGGCCTGGGCTATTAGAGTTATAATAAAAAAAAAAGAAAAAGAAAGAAAGAAAGAAAGAAAGAGATAAAGAAGAAAGAAAGGTGAATTGGCATATTAAAATAATTTATTAAAAATATCAAAAAAATTGAGAAAAATATAAAAAATAATCTATAATACTTTCACTTTCTATAATAAAAAAATTTAGACCAATAGCAATTTAAATTAATTCAAATCACCCACTTTAAAACCATTTCTCCTTAATGGTAAACCTAGGCCCGTTAAGTATTTTAATGATTTAAAGCCTATTAAAAATCTAACAAAAAAAGAAATTGGTTTAAATTAAACCTACTAAATTCACTAAACCTAAAGAATCATATTTCTAACTCCCAAACTAATTAATCAAGATTTAAACTCCTTAAAATATTCTTTTAAAAATCTAACAATTCCTATTGAATAATTTATGTAGATTTACCGGGATTCTAGGATTTTACAGTGCTTTGGATTGTGATCTAGCTCAGGTGAGTGTTTCACTTCTTTATTTAATTTTATTAAATTCTATTTTGTAGTGTTTCTTTTCTTGTGTAATTTTATTTAATTTTATTGTGAGTGTTTTCTTCTTCAAGTAAATAAGAATTTTGTGAGTGTTTTCTTTTCCTTCTATAATTATTTTGTGAGTGTTTCACTTCTTTGTCTAATTTTATTTAATTGTGTTGTAAGTGTTCGTTCTTATGCATTTCCTTATTTGCCGTTGTCGGTATGCATTTAAATGTTACACTTATCATTTCATGTGACTTTCTCTTATATTTTATCAATTTGATTACATGTACTACTTCATGAGACATCCATGTTATTCACTTTGTTTACGTAGTTGATAGGAGCTTGTATCTGTGTCATTTCAATACTCATCCTGAATATCTTGATTTACATGAGAAACTTGATTGTTTATACATGATATCTACCTGATACTATTGTCCATGTTACTTAATTATTGGGAAAATATTGTTACACGGTAACAACACCATCATGTTATACTTGTTACATATTCCTGTTATAACGGTATCCTGTTCATTGATATTATATATTACTATTATACTGGTATCCTGATTGCATGTTGATATTGTTACCGTGACTAAATCGAGTTATCCCAGTGATTCAAGTAACATGCATATTAAGTAATCTTGATAAACTAATAACATGATATTAAACAACTTACACTGGGATTGGGAAAATTGATGGAGGAGACAGCTTTTGTATTTTGGGTGGACCTAGGATTTAGGTTGCGCAGCGGAAAGAGGGTTCCACTGCAGGGTTCCCATGGGGTGACTGGAACCCCATCCTGTTCCTGTTATACATGCTATACATGTACATGTTCCTGTTATACATGTTCCTGATTACCTTGCGGTAGGTCCTGGTTCAGCGCCAGGAGTCTGGGCCGTGGTCCCGGGTATGCACGGAACCCACCTAAAATACAGACAATGTCTCCAACCAATCAGTTTAATAACTGAGGACCTCGATTGGCATGTGTGGTAGGCATAGTATGGGATGCGTCTATTACATATGGCAATTGGTGTTCGCTGACATAATTAATAATGATAAACTGTTAATGTATTGTGACTAACCATGATCACCTGACTGTATATACATGTATAAACTGTAAGATCACCTAGAGGGGGGGTGAATAGGTGATGGCTAATCTAATGGTCACTTATGAACAAATAATGCGGAATTAAAACTAAGATGACCAAATTAAACTTCTTTTAATTAAACACTTATGTATAACACAAGAGTGTTGCCGAATTCCCCTTGCGAGGCTCTGGACAAACTCCTCTAGATTCCCCTTGAATGGGTTGAGGTGCCGCGTTGGCTCTCTTGGTTGAATACAAGTGTTAGCAACAATCCCACGCAAGTATATATCAAATATGCACAAGGGTATATCAAGCATGTAAAGTAAATACAATGTAAGTAATGCAAGATATAATAGAGACAAAAAGAGTAAGAGAGCAAGAGTGAGCAATCGCAAACACAAAGGGTTTGTTTCGAGGTTCGAGCACACTTGCTCTACATCCCCGCCTTCGACACACGAAGGATTTCCACTATGCACGATCCAACCGGATCTCTCCTTGGTGCCGCAACACCTACAAGCCCTCGGACTCCCAAAGTCCCTTACACACCACAAGCCCACCGGCTCGTCGAGGCCGCACCTCAAGCTACAAGAGTTCGCACCCGAACCCTAAACAACCACGAGCACACTTGCCCGTCTCCTCAAAGTACAAGATGAAATCTTGGTGATCTAAACACTTGATCACCTACAAAAACTCTCACTACAACACCTATAGGACGAATAGCTCAATGGATGCTCAAGTGTAGTGTGAGAAATCAAGGAAAGAACTTTTGATGGAAAACTCAAGAAATCACAATAAACACTCTCTTGATAAAATCCCTTTTGATAGGAAATATTGGCACTCTATTTTGTGGAGAAAACTCTGCTAAAAGAATGGAAATAACTGGACAAAAGCTCTCCTAAAATCTTGGCTTAAAACAATGACAAAACCCCCTTTTATAGAGGTCAGAAAAATCTGACCGTTGGGGTCTGTCAGAGCTGCCGGTCGACCGCCCGGTCGACCGGTAACGGTCAAAAATCTGACCGTTACAGCCTCCGATCGACTGGCCCGGTCGACCGAGAAGAACAGAGAGCACTGCTCTCAGTTCCGGTCGACCGGCCCGGTCGACCGCACAAAACTGCCAGACGTGCACAGTTTTGTGCACGTCGGTCGACCGGCCCGGTCGACCGACCTCTGTGCAATGGGTTAACTTGGAATACAGTTTTGAGGTCTAAATCATTCGAATTTGGGAATAAGTATATAGGATGAATTTGTCGATATTGAAGTCTTCTTTCTAATGCAACTTAAATCAAATCAATATCAATTCGGAATTGAAAGTTATCAATAAAATACTAAAAGGTATCAAATCAGAAACTGAAAACTGTTTTTCAGACTTCAACCCAATATTTGACATTCTTAACATTTAAATCAGAAAATGATTATTGAATATTAAATGTAGCTCTGAAAGTCATCTTTAAAATGCAATATAAATCATGTTAATTGAATATAGGAATCAAAAGTTATGACTAGAAAACTAAAAGTGTGTCGAGCAGATCAGCAGGACGGACGAGAGTTCTAAAAAGGTTTTGGTTAAAAACACATGTATATTTGAAACACCAAAAACCAAAACGGTATTTTTCTAGAACTAAAAATCTTTTATGAAAACACATAAATCAAGAGTGTGTGTGTGATATGAACTTGAGCAATCCACCAACTATCTATCCTTTACATTTTAACTAAAACAAAAACAAAATCTTATACCTAGACACAAGTCTTCATCTTCTTGAAGTCTTCACTTGAAGGCTTCTCATCTTCTTGACTTGGTCCAAGCTTGATCCAAAGCTCCTTGGATCACCCCGTGCTAGCTCCAAATCTTGACATTTAATCCTTTGTTGAGCTATGCACCTACTAAGATCTTGATAATGAATCTGTCACTAATTAAACACAAGATCATTAGTAATCATAACTTCATGAGTTGATCATCATCAAAACTAGGGTGATAGGCCTTTGGGCCAACAATCTCCCCCTTTTTGATGATGACAAAACTCATGAAGTTATATATGCATGGATTAAAGTAAAGCTTCAAAGAAGCTCCCCCTTAACTCATGCATAACACAAAATAATAAATATGGCAATGAGGCACATAACTATGTATGCAAGTATGGAAATAAAACATGCAACAAGCATAAATCAAAATCTTTTTCTCCTATTGCAATACAAAAAAAAAAAACATATATGCATAACTAACAGGAAGACAAATACTTCTCCCCCTTAAGTAAAGAAAACATGCATATATACTCAAATACTTCTCCCCCTTTTTGTCAATCATCAACAAAGGGTTCAAAGTAAAATCAAATCAAAAAAAAATTTTCTCCCCCTTTTTGTCAAAAACAAAGAAATAAGGAGGGGTATACAAATCAACCAATAAAGATTTATATGCGATATATATTCATGAAGAGGAAGACGTTAAGTTAGCTTCCCTACAATGTGCATTGCATGAAAGAGGGATGTGAAGCCCTAATTCACACAACACAACTATGTAATGCATAGAAGGAGATGTGAAGCTCCCCCTACACACGTATATCATATAAAGAAGAGATGTTAAGCTCCTCAATTTATAATATACTCAACATGAATCTATATGTAAGAGAGATGTTAAGCTCTCCTTGCATATAGGAAATACAAAACAAAACATTTTTAATTTTTCTTTATCAAAACAAAATTTTGAACTTTTCCCAATAAAACAAATTTTGAACCAATCATAATTTGTAATTTTGATACCAATAGAAAATAGCACTTGAAGATGTGTGATATCAAGTTATCATTGCAAAAAAAATTTTGTTTCAAACATATTGATATCAATTGTAATCATATAACAAATTTGAAGTTGAGGCCTATTGATACCAAATGAAAGATCTAAAATAAAATCCTTTTATTTTTCATAAGCTTATGCATAGCTAATATAAGGTGTGAACTTAGCATAAACTTTTTGTGCTTTTAAGAATGTAAATCAATTGTAAAGCAGGCACAAGAAAATCATATATATGTATGTGAATAGATAAGACCAATTTGAAAATTAGGGCATACATATATAGGAACCAAAATGTGAGTAATATACCAATTATAAAATTAACACTGTAAATCATGTATATACTCATAACCAAAAATTGGTAGGTTTAAAAGATAGTTATATTTAAGCACTACCAAAATTTGAAGAATAAATAACTAGTTATAAATAATTTTTGAAAAACTAGTTAAAGATCCTTCAAAAACATGAAATCATATGTTATTCATGAATTATACTAAATACATACAAGTTTAAGCACTCATAGTCCATAAAGCTCAAAAATTATTATTTTTTATTATAAAGATGAGTGTTCAAAGGTTATGTAAATGGTATTTTCATGAAAATAGAAAGTGAAGCATGAATCTCATGAAAATCTTATTTTTCATCTTAAAACAAATCATATATTTTTCATAAAGCATTGCTAAATACATAAAGATTTAATCACTCATGGTCTATAAAGCTCAAAATATTTTGTATCATAAAGATGAGTGTTCAAAAGATCATGTAAATAGCATTTTTATGAAAATAGTCATTCAAGCTCAAAAGATCATAAATCACATTTTGTTGTACAAATCAAAACATGAAAAATCATTTTTTTATTATTATTTATTTAAAATACTAATCTTCATGGTATATGTATGATTTATCCAATTCTAACAATATGCATACATATCCCAAATATGAAAAGAGTTCAATATATATTACATGAAGGCAAGTGACTCAAGGGTATACATGTATATTTATTAGATTTGAATTAAACACACATATACATGAAGTAAGATCAAAGATAGGCATAACAAATATAAATGACCGAATCATCAAAACTAGCCTATACACATGCATATAGTGGATACAAATGAGCATGAAGTCCAAATATATATTAGTCAATTGTAGTTCACTATACATATAGGTATAAATGCAAGTTTTGACGCATTCTACATTTAAGCATGTAAATGCCACATAAAGCACACAAAATCTTAAAATATGAACATGCTATGAATATTATGAATGAACAAGCATATACATAAATGAAATAGGAGTTTAGAAATTGTTACCAACTCCAAAGCTCCTAGCATGGTGGTTGATCCACCAAAACTCCTTGATAGCGATGCAACCCAAAAGTATGTCCATCATGTCCAAGTGCATCCACTACCAAGGTAACATCCCTCTCACGTTTTGAGAGATTCCTCACCTACATCAAATACACAAGGTGGGGATTTTGGTACCCTTATTTTCTTGGGTCCTATGGGGTTAGTCTTGTAAGGAACCCAAGCATTTTTATTTTTATCAAAAATAAGAACATTTAACCTTTCATAACAAAATTTTCTTAGATGGCCTTTGCGGCCACAATGTGTACATGTGTACACCTTAGCATACTTATGAGTGGGAGTGTGAGCATGATGTGCATCATAAGCATGGTCATGATGATGATGTACATGAGTATGAGGAACTTGTTTCTTTTGAAACAAGGATTCCAATCTAGTATGATTGAATGCACATGAGCTCAAATTAGAGCTCAAATTATCAATTTTATTTTTCAAATTTTTAATCTCATTTTGATCAATGTGTGCATGAGAAGCATGATGAGATATAGAATCACTTTTCTTTTTCTTTTGTGAAACAAAATCTTTTTCTTTTTCACAAATTTTTCTTTTCAAAGATTTATTTTCTTGAAAAACATCTTCCTTTTGTTTTTCCACCAAATCAATCTTATTTTTCAAAATCATATTTCCTTCACATAAAACATTCAATTTAGACATTAAGGAAATATTCTCATTTTTCAAATCTTCATTTTCTTTTTCTAAGCATGCCATTTTATTTTCTAAAGAATCTTTATCATTAAGCATGGCATCAAAATTCTTTTTCAAAATTTTATTATCTTTTTCTAAACATGCAATGTTACTTCTAAAAGAGTCATGTTCTACATGCATGCAATCAAGTTCCTTTTTCAAATTTTTATTTTTCTTTTTAATCATGTCATATTTCTCAAGCAATAATTGGCAAAGTGTATCAAGCTCATCATATGACATATTAACATCCTCATCCTCGGATTCGGAGTTTACCTCAAGGGGGTTATCCCCTTGGACCATATAGCATACGTTGGAGATGTCGCTTCCAACGTCCGAATCGCTCCCCGCATAGTATAGGTCCTTTTCGCCAAGGGAGGTGATGATGTTCCAAGCTACAAAAGCCGATTCAACATTAGAAACCCTAGATAAATAATCATCATTTAGGGTTGACTTAATAGCATGAAAGGCTTTTGCATTAGCCTCAATGTTCTTACCATCTAAGCAATATTCTTTATTAGTTGTGGCAAGATATATACTAAGGCCAAGTCCTTTGAGGAACAAAGACATCTTAACCTTCCAAATTTGGATGTTAAGGATGTCAAAGGTGGGTGGTGACATAAAGTCCATGGTGTGTGTACAAAATATTGTGATTAGCCTAAAAGTAGGATCTTTAACTCTAGGTTGTTAGACCCAATATCAAGAGCACTTGGCTCTGATACCAATTGTAAGATCACCTAGAGGGGGGGTGAATAGGTGATGGCTAATCTAATGGTCACTTATGAACAAATAATGCGGAATTAAAACTAAGATGACCAAATTAAACTTCTTTTAATTAAACACTTATGTATAACACAAGAGTGTTGCCGAATTCCCCTTGCGAGGCTCTGGACAAACTCCTCTAGATTCCCCTTGAATGGGTTGAGGTGCCGCGTTGGCTCTCTTGGTTGAATACAAGTGTTAGCAACAATCCCACGCAAGTATATATCAAATATGCACAAGGGTATATCAAGCATGTAAAGTAAATACAATGTAAGTAATGCAAGATATAATAGAGACAAAAAGAGTAAGAGAGTAAGAGTGAGCAATCGCAAACACAAAGGGTTTGTTTCGAGGTTCGAGCACACTTGCTCTACATCCCCGCCTTCGACACACGAAGGATTTCCACTATGCACGATCCAACCGGATCTCTCCTTGGTGCCGCAACACCTACAAGCCCTCGGACTCCCAAAGTCCCTTACACACCACAATCCCACCGGCTCGTCGAGGCCGCACCTCAAGCTACAAGAGTTCGCACCCGAACCCTAAACAACCACGAGCACACTTGCCCGTCTCCTCAAAGTACAAGATGAAATCTTGGTGATCTAAATACTTGATCACCTACAAAAACTCTCACTACAACACCTATAGGACGAATAGCTCAATGGATGCTCAAGTGTAGTGTGAGAAATCAAGGAAAGAACTTTTAATAGAAAACTCAAGAAATCACAATAAACACTCTCTTAATAAAATCCCTTTTGATAGGAAATATTGGCACTCTATTTTGTGGAGAAAACTCTGCTAAAAGAATGGAAATAACTGGACAAAAGCTCTCCTAAAATCTTGGCTCAAAACAATGACAAAACCCCCTTTTATAGAGGTCAGAAAAATCTGACCGTTGGGGTCTGTCAGAGCTGCCGGTCGACCGCCCGGTCGACCGGTAACGGTCAAAAATCTGACCGTTACAGCCTCCGGTCGACTGGCCCGGTCGACCGAGAAGAACAGAGAGCACTGCTCTCAGTTCCGGTCGACCGGCCCGGTCGACCGCACAAAACTGCCAGACGTGCACAGTTTTGTGCACGTCGGTCGACCGGCCCGGTCGACCGACCTCTGTGCAATGGGTTAACTTGGAGCACAGTTTTGAGGTCTAAAACGTTCGAATTTGGGAATAAGTATATAGGATGAATTTGTCGATATTGAAGTCTTCTTTCTAATGCAACTTAAATCAAATCAATATCAATTCGGAATTGAAAGTTATCAATAAAATACTAAAAGGTATCAAATCAGAAACTGAAAACTGTTTTTCAGACTTCAACCCAATATTTGACATTCTTAACATTTAAATCAGAAAATGATTATTGAATATTAAATGTAGCTCTGAAAGTCATCTTTAAAATGCAATATAAATCATGTTAATTGAATATAGGAATCAAAAGTTATGACTAGAAAACTAAAAGTGTGTCGAGCAGATCAGCAGGACGGACGAGAGTTCTAAAAAGGTTTTGGTTAAAAACACATGTATATTTGAAACACCAAAAACCAAAACGGTATTTTTCTAGAACTAAAAATCTTTTATGAAAACACATAAATCAAGAGTGTGTGTGTGTGATATGAACTTGAGCAATCCACCAACTATCTATCCTTTACATTTTAACTAAAACAAAAACAAAATCTTATACCTAGACACAAGTCTTCATCTTCTTGAAGTCTTCACTTGAAGGCTTCTCATCTTCTTGACTTGGTCCAAGCTTGATCCAAAGCTCCTTGGATCACCCCGTGCTAGCTCCAAATCTTGACATTTAATCCTTTGTTGAGCTATGCACCTACTAAGATCTTGATAATGAATCTGTCACTAATTAAACACAAGATCATTAGTAATCATAACTTCATGAGTTGATCATCATCAAAACTAGGGTGATAGGCCTTTGGGCCAACATAAACTATGATAGATATAGGATTGTACATCAAACTAGTGACATATGCTAAGTTGTACATTATGACATCAGTTGTTTGTTTACAGTTGTTTTACTTGTCTTTTACCTTCACGCTTATTCATATTATTGTTATTCAGTTGTTTATCATGTTATTTAGTTATCCTATATTTGCAGTTATCTTGTTATTATTCTGTGCACATTGTTTATATGCACGAGCAGTCCTCTTTACACACACTCACCAGGTCGCTTTCTGACGACCCTGGATTTGCACGTTCAGATATTGGACGCTTTGTTTCTATTGTTAGGTGTTCGTTGAGACCGTACGCTTCGTAAAGAGCTGGAGCTTCTCCCTATTCGATTCTGGTATTCTTTCCTTTCTTTATTCCTGCTAATATTTTTGATTCATGTATATCACACTTGGCTTCTATTCTATTCCTTATTTCATTTGAGATCATGTGTAGCCTTTCTATATATTATTGCAATGATCGTTGATTATTATGGCTCAGATTTATAGCTTGTTCAGGTTACTTTAGGCTTAGCTTATATATGTGGGGTATTTTCCTCGCGTATATACGTCGCCGACTCTCGTCGCGACTCCGTTTCCGCGTATTTTGGGAAGTGGGGCGTGACAGGGTTTTCTTAGTATCAGAGCCAGGTTCAACATAAAAAGAGAATCTAGTTCTTACCAGTAACTTGAAACAAGTTATAATTACACTGCAATATACATATACTATTCACACGATGATATTGAGTCCATTTGGAATTGATCGTTCCCCTTTTGATACCCATCTCTTTGATCTGTTGATATCCCCAATTCTAACTCTTTTTCTAGAGTAATTTGCGTTCCATCTTGATTCCTATTCTCTTTTCGATTCTATTTCCTTGATTTTGCCTCCTGAGTTTGATCACTTCATTTTAAAGCCAGTAGCAGAGATCAGAGCGCGCAGCGGAAGCGTGATGAAGTCTCGATGTAGTGAGAAGTGGTGAGGAAGCTTTATCTTCTTCCTAATTTGATTTTATCATTCCCCGTTTTATTGAAATTTCGAGGACGAAATTTTTGTTAAAGTGGGTAGAATGTAATATCCCCTATTTAATAATATCATACTATTATTTTTAAAAATTTACTTGATCCTACCTATTATTTTATTATTATAATTAACTTGATTTAGTATCATTATTAATGTTATTATTATTTATGAATTGTAGACTCTTATTGCTTATATTTAGTTATTTTAAATTATTATTAATGGGTAGTATTATTATTTTCATCCAAGCCCAATAAACTCAGCCCATTCTCCTTTCCTTTTTGTTTTCTTTTCCTTTTTATGCTAAGCCCACGTGAGCCAAGCCCACTTCTTATTTTCATTCATTTTCTTCTCCTTTTCATATTTTTCTTTAAGCTCAAAAACTAAGCCCACAAGCCCACCCTCTATTTTTCTTAATATTACTTATTTCTTTTAACTAAAGCCCAATAATTTATAACCCATTACCATTAAGATTATTACCCATTAACCCAAAACCCAATTCTAATCCCAATTCTAATCCAAATCTTATTTTCAAAATTATGATCTTAAAAGAAAATCCTAATCCTAATCCTAATTTAAATCCTAATAAAAATCATATTTAAATCAAATCTCTTTGAGATTTTTCTGCAACCTTCCATTCTTATCTAAATTGCTAAATTAAGTAATCTAACCTAATTAGAATTCTAAATTGCTAAATTAAGTAATATAACCTAATTGGAATTCTAAATTGCTAAATTAAGTAATCTAACCTAATTGGAATTCAGGTTCCAAAAAAATCTCTTATAACCTATATAAAGACCCAAATCCTTCTTTCTCTTCTACCTCAAGAGAAAACCCTAATAAAAAATCTCCCCACTTTCATCTCTTCCTTCTCCTCGAGCGGATCGTGAACGAAAAGTGGTTTCGAGGCAAGGATTAAGCAAGTAAGGAGGAACAACTCAAGTAAGCAGATCTAACCTGTGAATTTAATTTCAATCTTTCTTTTTAAAAAAAATAATAGATTAAATTAGAACTACAAGAATAAAATATTAATTTTAGCAATTTGCTAAAATTCACCGCAATATAATTATTTGTTCCTAAAAAACTTAACTAATAATTTTTATAGAATCATAATTTTAATACCCTATAAAGTCTTGATTTGAACAAATCAAATCCAAGTAAGTAAATTAGTTTTTCTTAATTAATAACATACAAATAGTTTATTCAATACTATGTCAATACTAGGGTCATCTATGAATATTTTATACATCAAAAACCCAATTTAAAAATCTAACTAAAATGCATGTGAAGATATTCCAACTTATAATTTTAATTCATATATTTTTTCAGAATTTTTAACATAAGATTAAAAAAAAGGAGATTTCAGAAGGAAAAGAAAGGATGTCGGCCTGGGCAGACCGAGCCCAGGCCAGTGGGCAGACCGAGCCCAGGCCAGGCCTGGCCGGCCTGGGTAGACCCTAGCCGGGCCTGCTGGGCCTGGCAGCAGGGCCAAGCCCGTTAAAAGAAAATAAAGTAAAAAAAAAGGACTTAATAACCAGACCAGACCCGGCCTGGCCCGGGTCTGGCCGTGCTGACCTGTACAGGGCCCTTGGGCCCTGTTTAAATTAAAAATAAAAATAAAAACAAAATTCTGGACCAGGCTTGGGCCTGGCCTGGTCCAGCCTGAGCCTGGGCCTGGGGTTGGGCTACTAGAGTTATAATAAAAAAAAAAAGAAAAAGAAAGAAAGAAAGAAAGAGATAAAGAAGAAAGAAAGGTGAATTGGCATATTAAAATAATTTATTAAAAATATCAAAAAATTGAGAAAAATATAAACAATAATCTATAATACTTCTACTTTTTATGATGAAAAAATTTTAGACCAATAGCAATTTAAATTAATTCAAATCACCCACTTTAAAACCATTTCTCCTTAATGGTAAATATAGGCCCGTTAAGTATTTTAATGATTTAAAGCCTATTAAAAATCTAACAAAAAATAGAAATTGGTTAAATTAAACCTACTAAATTCACTAAACCTAAAAAATCATATTTCTAACTCCCAAACTAATTAATCAAGATTTAAACTCCTTAAAATATTCTTTTAAAAATCTAACAATTCCTATTGAATAATTTATGTAGATTTACCGGGATTCTAGGATTTTGCAGTGCTTTGGATTGTGATCTAACTCAGGTGAGTGTTTCATTTCTTTGTTTAATTTTATTAAATTCTATTTTGTGAGTGTTTTTTTCTTTTGTAATTTTATTTAATTTTATTGTGAGTGTTCTCTTTCTTCTTCAAGTAAATAAGAATTTTGTGAGTGTTTTCTTTTCCTTCTATAATTCTATTATGTGAGTGTTCTCTTTCTTCTTCAAGTAAATAAGAATTTTGTGAGTGTTTTCTTTTCCTTCTATAATTCTATTATGTGAGTGTTCTCTTTCTTCTCCAAGTAAATAAGAATTTTGTGAGTGTTTTCTTTTCCTTCTATAATTATTTTGTGAGTGTTTTACTTCTTTGTCTAATTTTATTTAATTGTGTTGTGAGTGTTTGTTCTTATGCATTTCCTTATTTACCGTTATCGGTATGCATTTAAATGTTACACTTATCATTTCATGTGACTTTCTATTGTGTTTTACCAGTTTGATTACTTGTACTACTTCATGAGACATCCATGATTATTCAATTTGTTTACGTAGTTGATAGGATCTTGTATCTGTGCCATTTCAATACTCATCTTGAATATCTTGATTTACATGAGAAACTTGATTGTTTATACATGATATCTACCTGATACTATTATCTATGTTACTTAATTGCTGGGAAAATATTGTTACACGATAACAACACCGTCATGTTATACTTGTTACATATTCCTGTTATACCGGTATCCTGTTCATTGATATTATACATTCCTGTTATACCGGTATCCTTATTGCATGTTGATATTGTTACTGTGACCAACATCGAGTTATCTCAGTGATTTAAGTAACATGCATATTAAGTAATCTTGATTAACTAATAACATGATATTAAACAACTTACATTGGGATTGGGGAAATTGATGGAGGAGACAGCGTCTGTATTTTGGGTGGACCTAGGATTTAGGTTGCGCAGCCGAAAGAGGGTTCCACTGCAGGGTTCCCATGGGGTGACTGGCACCCCATCCTGTTCCTGTTATACATGTTATATATGTACCTATTCCTGTTATACATGTTCCTGACTACCTTGCGGTAGGTCCTGGTTCAGCGCCAGGAGTCTGGGCCGTGGTCCCGGGTATGCACAGGACCCACCTAAAACACAGACAATGTCTCCAACCGATCAGTTTTGTTGGTCCCGAGATGATGCCAATTGTAAGATCTACTATACACATCAACACTTAAACAAAGATATTAGCGTAAATATAAAGTACTTGCAATAAAGGAAATTAAATCACAGAAAAGATAACAAACGCAAACACAAGTGATTTATCCTGGTTCGGTCCTCGTGACCTACATCCAGTCCCCAAGCCACCCGCTTTAGATTTTCCTTTATCCTTTGACTTTGTACACCCAAAATCAACACCTTGCACACCACTTGACAAATCTCCTTTGCCAAATGTGTACAACTCTTCTTACAACCAAGAAGACCACAACACCTTGTACAAACTCTCTTCAACCCGAAGACGCTCTTGTACAATGCTCCTCTTTGAGTGATTACAATTGATCCGATAAGCCTTGAATCTGTATGTGATCGTGGACAAGGGCCATTATAGGTGGACTCTCAGAAATCTTCACTATAGAGTAGCAATTTGAATGAAGAACTGAAAGTGGAAAACAGTTTTCTGAAATCAGATTTTTTTTCAACAGAGTTTTTTGGGCAGAAAACTATTGATTTGAATTGGTGTTTTTAGCCTAAAATAACATCCCTATTTATAGGTGAAATCCATAGTCATTTAGGGTAGTTATCAGGACAAATTTGAATTTTGAAACGTTGGATAAAACACCAGAATACAATAACTATACAACAGTTACAAACTGCTATAAGTCGACTAGGGATTGGGGGTTAGTCGACTAGTATAGGCAAATTTGACTGGGTTAGTCGACTAATCTTGGGTGTAAGTCGACTACATAAGACTGAAACACATATGCAAGTTTCTGGAAAGTATAATTAGTCGACCAGCAGGAATTATAAGTCGACTAACAACCCTATTAGTCTGCTAATAGCAAGGGTCAAGTTTGCTGATAGCAAGGGTCAAGTCTACTAGGTGGTCAAGTCTAATAATAGGAAGGGTCAAGTCTACTAATAGGTGGTCAAGTCTACTAATAGGAAGGGTCAAGTCTACTAATAGACTAATGATGTGTATGTGTGTTTCAAGACTTTTAACATACTATTAAATATTACAATACACATCCATAGCCACTCTCTTTGGAAAGTCTTGAGCATGTAGAACTCTTGTATAGGCTTGTGAGATAGAGCTCCAATAATTTAGCTTCACAAATGTAGCATCAAAAGCAAGTTCCAACAAGTTTCAATAACTGAGGACCCTCGATTGGCATGTGTGGTAGGCGTAGTATGGGATGCGTCTATTACATGTGGCAATTGGTGTTCGCTGACATAATTAATAATGATAAACTATTAATGTATTATGACTAACCGTGATCACCTGACTATATATACATGTATAAACTATGATAGATTTAGGATTGTACATCAAACTGGAGACATATGCTAAGTTATACATTATGACATCAGTTGTTTGTTTACAGTTGTTTTACTTGTCTTTTACCTTCACTCTTATTCATGTTATTGTTATTCAGTTGTTTATCATGTTATTTAGTTATCCTATGTTTGCAGTTATCTTGTTAGTATTCTGTGCATATTGTTTATATGTACGAGCAGTCCTCTTTACACACACCTTACCAGGTCGCTTTCTGACAACCCTGGATTTACACGTTCAGATATTGGACGCTTTGTTTTTATTGTTCAGGTATTCGTTGAGACAGTACGCTTCGCGAAGAGCTGGAGCTTCTCCCTATTCGATTCTGGTATTCTTTCCTTTCTTTATTCCTGCTATTATTTTTGATTCATGTATATCACACTTGGCTTCTATTCTACTCCTTATTTCATTTGAGATCATGTGTAGCCTTTATATATATTATTGCAATGATCGCTTATTATTATGGCTCAGATTTATAACTTGCTCAGGTTACTTTAGGCTTAGCGTATATATGTGGGATATTTTCCTCGCGTATATACGTCGCCGACTCTCGTCGTGACTCCGTTTCCGCGTATTTTGGGAAGCGGGGCGTGACAGAAACATAGCCTCTAGTCTAGATTTATCAAATTCACGTTTCTTTAAAACTTCTCCCAACGAGCAATTTTCCTCTTTACCAAGAAAATCTCATCTTTATCAACTAGTGAAAATTTACCTTTACAAGAAATTTTATAATCGTCAAAATCCTTTTGAGTGGAAGTAAGAGTTGAAAATAATTCATCTTTTTCTTTTGTGAGAGTAAAAATCTTGTGGTTAAGTGATTCATTTTCCTTTTTTATTTTTAAATATTTCTTTTTTAGAAAATTATAATTTTGAGATAGTTCTTCAAAAGCTTCTCCTAATTCATCTATAGATAATTCACAATCTTCAATAAATGTTTCGGGAGTTACCTTGCTTGTGCTTTCATTTGCCATGAAGTACATGTGGGCGGTGTTGATTTCCTCGTCGGATTCACTCTTCGAATCCCAAGTAGCCTTTAAAGCTTTCTTCTTGTATGGCTTCTTGGAGGTGAAGGGTTTACCCTTATTTTCTGGGCACTCCGCAACTATGTGTCCCGGCTTCCGGTAATTGAAACAAATGATTTTCTTCTCTTCTTTACCTTATCATCTCCTCCTATTTTGGAATTTATCCTTGTTGTACATTCTCCGAACGTTCTTCAAAAGAAGAGAAAGATCTTCATCACCCTCTTCTTCATCATCTTCGTCGGAGTAGGTCGAAGATCTTTTGAAAGCTATTGCTTTCTTCTTTGGAGGAGCCATCTCATCTCTTGCTTTTCGTTCCATCTTATGGGTCTTGAGATTCCCAATGAGACCGATGAGCTCCATTTCCTCCTTATCGTTGAGCTTCTTCAAAGTTGTAGCTTTGACTTCCCAAGATGGAGGGAGTGCACAGATGATCTTCCTCACTTTTTGGTCATTGTCAATGCAGTCACCTAAAGAAGAAAGACCGTTAGTAATCTTTATAAACTTTGTAACCATATCATCTATGGTTTCATTTTCTTGCATGAAAAAGTTTTCATATTGAGAACGAAGAAGGTCAATTTTAGCCCTCTTTACTTGTGAAATTCCCTCATGAGTGACTAGTAGGTGAGTCCAAATCTCATATTGGGATTTGCAGTAAATGACTCTAGCAATATCATCGTTATTAAGAGCTTGAAGTAAGGCATAGTGTGCCCTAGCATTAGCGTCAAACTCTTTCGTGACAATGTCGGACCAAGTGTCCTCATCACCAAGGGGTGCGCTAAATGGTTTAGTCACCGCCTTTGCAACTCGGCTCCCTAAGGATTACAAAAACATGGTCATCTTAACCTTCCATATGGGAAAGTTAAGGCCATCAAACTTGGGTGGGGTCTTAATACCTTCGGCTATATTTACTAAAGTGTATGAGGATGAAATACGAATAAAGTGACTAGCAATATAGGATCTCTCTAAGGATGTTAAGCCAAGAACTTAGAGACCAAAGCTCTGATTCCAATTGAAAAATACCTAGAGGAGGGGTGAATAGGTGTTAATGCTAATCTAATGCTCTTTTTAAACAAGTAAGTATGAATGATGCAAACGGTCACTCAAAACAAGAAATTGAAGCCGAATTCCCCGTGAAGGGCTCTAGAACTTCTCCTCTTTGATTCCTCTAGATTATGAGTTGAGGTGTGCAATTGCTTTCTTGTTGAGATAAGTAAAATCGAAAATGCAAGTAAATGAAATGAGTGCAATAATGAAGAGCAAACAAATAATATCACAAGTTAGGAATGCAAAAGCAATAGAGAGCAAAAAGGAAACCAATCACAAACATAAGTAATTTGTTTCAAGGTTCGAGCCACTGCTCTACGTCCCCGCCTTCACCACTATGAAGGATTTTTACTAAATCCACAAAGAGAATTTTCACACCGAAATCTTTAAACTCAAGGGGATTACAAATGGTCTACACAAGACCGGAGTACCCAACTCCAACAACTCTAACCTCTACACAAGAGGGATCTCAACACAATGGAATATAAGTCACTTGGTGATCAAAAGACTACAAACTCTCTCTTACAACTGAAAGCACACCTAGAGGGGGGTGAATAGGTGTAAGTGCTAATCTAGAACTAAATGCAAAACTAAGTGCGCTAAATGCGGAAGCTTAAAACAATATTGCAATCACACTTAGTACAATCAATAAGTGTAGCCGAATTCCCCGTGAAGGGCTCTGGACTAACTCCTCTTGATTCCCCTAGATATGGGTTGAGGCGCTATGTGAAGCTCTTGTTGATTAGGTACAAGTGAGGCACACAAACAACCAAGCATATACAAGATATGACAATATGAATTATGCAAGGCACAACACAAATGCAAGCAAGTATGATATGAATGATGAATGATGCTTTGCACAAATGTAAAGAGAGAGAGTTAGAGAGACAATGGATCAAACGCAAACACCAAGATATGTTTCGAGGTTCGAGCACCTTGCTCTACATCCCCGCCTACACCACCGTGTAGGATTTCCAATCCACTATCACGTCCACCGAGGACTCCCACCGAGGGAACCTTCACCGAGAAGGATTTGTTACAACCTGGAGTACCGAACTCCTCTCTCAATGCCACCGAGGCAATACAACAACCAACAACCAACACCTCTACCGAAGAGGGTTACAAACACCAACTCCACCTCTCACTAGAGGGAGCAAACAACAATCCTCAACCTCTACCGAAGAGGGAGCAACCCAATCAAAGCAAGGGTTTACAACTTGGAGGTTTCCACAACCTCAAACAATCTCTCTTTTTCTCTTTTTCCCACAAACAAATGATCCTAATAGATTAGGATAGAAGATAGCTCAAGTGTGGAAAAACTAGGTGTTTTTGGAAACAAGCAACAAAGAAAAACTACTTGGGAAATCTCTTGTAAATGATAGAAAATGAAAATCAATACAATCTCCCAAAACTCTAGTTTTCTTTGATTTTTCAAAAACCCAAAACAATAAAGATGAGAAGTTTAAAGCCCAAAAACTCTTTTAAAAACTTGTTTTAAACTCTGGAAAACTGGGATTTTTTCTCTTGTAAAAACCTTGGCCAAAAACCCAAAGAGATGGGGTTTATATAGGCCCATCAGAAAACTAGCCGTTAGGCTGAGCTGGCAGCCTGACAGGCTACCGGTCGACCGCCAACGGTCAGAAATGTGACCGTTGGGCAACTGCGGTCGACCGGCCCGGTCGACCCAAACAAACAGAGAGCAGAGCTCTCAGACCCGGTCGACCGTCACGGTCGACCCAAACAAACAGAGAGCAGAGCTCTCAGACCCGTCGACCCGTACGGTCGACCGTCCCAAGTCTACCAAACGTGCACAGTTTTGTGCACGTCGGTCGACCGTCCCGGTCGACCGACTTCACCCAAGTCGACTAAGTCAGGTTTAGTTGTCGACTGGTTGAAGCCTGGAACAGAAATCTGGGTCAGAAAAACAGGAAAAAATATTTTATAAAAATCTTTTATCTTTTCTGAAAATTCTATAAAACTTGTTTTAACATTTTATATTGAAACATAAACAAGTGATAAAAATTTCAAGATAATATATCAACATATCAATTCATTTTTGTGTCTTGTCAATTTTATCAAAAACCAAAACTTGTATTTTTATGAAACTTGATTTTTCAACATATGAATAGGAATATCAAAATAAGTTTGTCTAGCAAGTTAAAGCATGTATGTATAACTAGAATACATCTACTATACATATAAAACATGTAAACTTGTTTTGATCAATCTATTCATGAAAATCAAATCCAAAACATGAATCTTGTGTGTGTTGTGCACTTAAGTATATCAACTATACTAAGCTTTACAAATGGATCTAAAACACACTATCTAAACTATGGATATCTAAGTCTTCTTGATGATCTTCATCTTCAAGTAGACTTGCTCCAAAACTCCATCCATGGGCTAGGCAATGTGTGAACTTGAATCTTTGGCCCTGGAATCACTATGAATAGCTTCTAAACACCTTGTTGAAGCTAATCACCAACTAATATCTTGGTTAATGATCTGAAACTTAAACAACACAAGATTATTAGTAAACATAACTACATGAGTTAATCATCATCAAAACTAGGGTGGAAGGCCTTTGGGCCAACAATCTCCCCCTTTTTGATGATGACAAAACTCATGGAGTTATATATGCATGGATTAAAGTTAAGCTTCAAAGAAGCTCCCCCTTAACTCATGCATAACAAATGAATAAATAAATATGCAATGAAAGCTTATGATTCTAAACAAGAGACATGCATTAAACATATTTTTCATATTTATTATGTTTATTTGCTTATGCATGAACTCAATATATGCAAAAACATAAAGAAGCATATATAAACTCTAGATACCAATTAACAATAAACTATATTAAACTTAATATATGCAAAAACATAATATGCATATATATCAAACTCAACCAAATCTTTCTCCCCCTTTTTGTCAATCATCAACAAAGGGGTAAACAATCAAAACAATAAATAAAATGAGGGGTAAAAATCTTTCTTCCCCTTTTTGTCAATCAAAACAATAAAAACAATGTTCTCCCCCTTTTTGTCTAAAAATAAAAACAAAGTCAATAAGGGGTGACTACAAACATGATATCAATTAAAAATATGTCAATGAAGCATCTTGATACCAATTAAAAGTAAACATAGGTCAATAAATGTTATATGCTATATACATTCATGAAGAGGAAGACGCTAAGTTAGCTTCCCTACATATATGCATTACATGAAAGAGGGATGTTAAGCCCTAATTCACATAACACACATTATGTAATGCATAAGAGGAGATGTGAAGCTCCCCCTACACACGGGTACCACATAAAGAAGAGATGTTAAGCTCCTCAATATAAGATACACTCAACATGAATCTATATGTGGAAGAGATGTTAAGCTCTCCTTGCATATAGTCAATATAAATCAAAACTTTTGTATTTTACTCTAAACAAAATTTTTAGATACCAATTTAAAACATAAGACATCTTGATATCAAAAGATAGTATTTTTTAAGTCATATAAACAATTTAAATGACTATTTTCTATCATAAAGTAAGGGAGTGGAAATACAAATACCAATTGAAATATGAAAATCGAATTTTCTCCCCCTTTATGAAATACAAACAAAACACATGCACAAGCTTGAAATAAGATACCAATTGAAAACTAAATCAATTGAAATAAAGTTGAAGCTCAAGCTCTAGCATAAACAAGATTTGTGAAAATTTATATCTTGATCACAAATAAAACATATATGTATGAAAATTAGATACCAATAGAAATTGATACCATTGAAAGTGAAGCATACATACATAAACAAGTATATGAGTATACCAAAAATGTCAAAATTGATACCAATTGAAAGAGTCCAATGATACCAATTGAATCAACAATAATAATCAAGTGTATATCTCATATAATCTACCACCCAATCATGGTTCAAGTTTTAAATGATTTTCATTTTAAGGCATTCATGAACATGATCTCCCATCCTTCCGCCCTTAGGATGGTAGGGGTTTTCAAAAATAGATTTGAAAATGTAATTTTGTTTGAAAATCACTACCAAATTGAAGAATACGAACTAGTCAAAATGAAAAACTTGTTAACTAGTGCGAAATCCTTCAAGCAAGGAATAAAACAAAATAGATTTTCATAAAACATGAAATCACATAGCACTTAGAAACACTCAATATTCAATAAAGTCCATACATGCTCATGAAAACATACTCATGAGAAATATTTTTAAAAAAATGGTGAGTGTACAAGTAATGTGTGACATGGCATTATGAAATTTCCAATTAAGCTCAATTATTCCTCAAAACATGAAAATATGAAAAATCATCAAAACTTATTTAATCTTCAAGGCATATGTATGTCTAATACAAACTAAAGTATACATACATATCCAAAACACAACGAGTCCACAAAGATATATGCATGAAGGCACGTGGCTCAAAAAGGATAAACATGTATATCTAATAGTTTGGACAAGATAGACATATACATGAAGTTAAACAAATAAACACGAAATCAAGAAAAACTAAAATTTTCATCACAACAAATTTCAATTCAAGGTATATGTATGAATTGTCAAACATGAAGTATACATACATATCCCTAAACACATTTGAGTCCATATATAGATTTGCATGAAAGGCAAATGACTCAAGGGGTATACATGTATATCTTAAAGTTTGACAAAATACACATATACATGAAGTGAAACACACAATCATAAAACAAATCCAAAAATGGAATACAAGTTTGAAATGTATGAATCATCAAAACTAGACTATACAAGCACATCTAATGGGTTCAAATAAGCATTCAAGCCCAAACATATATAGATTTATTTGTGGCCCACTATATGCACAAGTATAAATCCTAGTCTTAATGAAAACTAACATCTAAACAAGTAATCTTAACTTGAAGCATCAAAACACGATAAAAATTAGCATGATAAATATAAACATGATTATTATGAATATCCACATGTTATTAGATATATGATATACGCAATAGCAACCATATAGTGAGAACACAAAAGAATTTATCCATATTAAACATGGGTGTCTCAAAAATAACTAAACATGTATATCACTAATCTAATAAGCATGGCATTTTCATAGTAATCACTAAACAATGAAACATGCTATAAAGTATAATTATGAAAGCATGTAAACAATAAATGGGAGTAAAGGATTGTTACCAAAACCGAAGAAGCAACTCTCCTTGTCTCCAAAACATGGTGGTCCTCTCCACCAAACTTCCCTTGAAAGTGATGCATCCAATTGATTTCCTTTAAGCTTGGAACGCATCCACTCCAAGGTGTCATCACTCTCACATCATGTGAGAGCCCACACCTACATCAAAAATAATAGGAGGGGTGGTCTTTGGTACCCATACTCTTTTGGGTCCATGGGGGTTAGTACCTTCTCTAACCCAAACAAATTTCTTTGCTAAATTTGAAACATGTATTCTATCATAACAAAATTTAGCAAGGTGGCCCTTACGTCCACAATGTGTACAAGTGTACACATGAGCATACATAGTGTGATGGTGTCCGTGAGGAGCATGTGTATGCCGTGGAGGGTGTGCATGAATAGATGGAACTTGTTTCTTTCGAACCAAGGATTCCAAGCGCGTGTGGTTCATGGCACATTGGCTCATAGTGGAGCCCAAACAATCAACCTTCTTCTTAAGCATGCAAATATCATCATTAATCTTAGAAGAAGAGGTACATGCATTAGGTAGACTAGATGAAGAAGCTACACTAGCATGACAAACATGTGCATCCATCTTATTTTGCAAAACAATGTTTTTCTTTAAACATACATCTAAATCATTTGAAATAGAAATTATTTTATTTTTCAAAGCAACATTCTCTTTTAAAACAAAATCAACTTTTGAAGTTAAATTTTCATTTTTCTTCAAAAGTGTTTCACAATCATTTTTAGATTTTAAAACTCATTTTCTTTTAGGACAAAGTCTAGTTGAGATCTCAATGAATCCCTTTCATTATAGACCTCAACCTTCTCTTGCAAAACATTGTTAAGTTTAGAAGACAATTTTTCATTTTCTTTATTTAAAGCAAAAGTCTTCTTTTTCAACAAATTATATTTTTCTATTAATTTTTCACACACAATAGATATTTCTTCATTCAAAGCATGGGGATCAATATTCTCATTACATGAAGAACTAGCACTATCATCACAATCTAAGTGGGGTTCCGAATGTACCTCAAGGGAGTCATTCCCTTGGACCATTAAGCATTGAGAATCGGATTCTCCACTAGTTTCCTCTTCTTGTTGGATTTGCAATTGAAGCTCAGAGGTGGTGGTTGTTGTCAACTTGTTCCACACTACAAAAGCGGAATCAAAGTTAGAAACACACAAAAGATAATCTTTAGGTAATGTGCTTCTAATGGCCTCAAGGGCTTGTGCATTGGCCCCTATATGCTTACTATCACTAAGGTAGGATTCCTTGGTAATGGCAAGGTAAACCTTATGTCCTAGGGTTTGTAAATAAACAGTCATTCTAATCTTCCAAACAATGATGTTGGAAGGGTCAAACATAGGTGGGGTCATGAAGTCCATGGTAAACTATATGAGTGTGCAAACAAGCAAATGCAAACAATAGATTAGCAACCAAATGGATCTCACTCCTAGGATGTTAAGCCTAAGTATCAGGAGCACTAGCTCTGATACCAATTGAAAGCACACCTAGAGGGGGGGTGAATAGGTGTAAGTGCTAATCTAGAACTAAATGCAAAACTAAGTGCGCTAAATGCGGAAGCTTAAAACAATATTGCAATCACACTTAGTACAATCAACAAGTGTAGCCGAATTCCCCGTGAAGGGCTCTGGACTAACTCCTCTTGATTCCCCTAGATATGGGTTGAGGCGCTATGTGAAGCTCTTGTTGATTAGGTACAAGTGAGGCACACAAACAACCAAGCATATACAAGATATGACAATATGAATTATGCAAGGCACAACACAAATGCAAGCAAGTATGATATGAATGATGAATGATGCTTTGCACAAATGTAAAGAGAGAGAGTTAGAGAGACAATGGATCAAACGCAAACACCAAGATATGTTTCGAGGTTCGAGCACCTTGCTCTACATCCCCGCCTACACCACCGTGTAGGATTTCCAATCCACTACACGTCCACCGAGGACTCCCACCGAGGGAACCTTCACCGAGAAGGATTTGTTACAACCCGGAGTACCAAACTCCTCTCTCAATGCCACCGAGGCAATACAACAACCAACAACCAACACCTCTACCGAAGAGGGTTACAAACACCAACTCCACCTCTCACTAGAGGGAGCAAACAACAATCCTCAACCTCTACCGAAGAGGGAGCAACCCAATCAAAGCAAGGGTTTACAACTTGGAGGTTTCCACAACCTCAAACAATCTCTCGTTTTCTCTTTTTCCCACAAACAAATGATCCTAATAGATTAGGATAGAAGATAGCTCGAGTGTGGAAAAACTAGGTGTTTTTGGAAACAAGCAACAAAGAAAAACTACTTGGGAAATCTCTTGTAAATGATAGAAAATGAAAATCAATACAATCTCCCAAAACCCTAGTTTTCTTTGATTTTCCAAAAACCCAAAACAATAAAGATGAGAAGTTTAAAGCCCAAAACTCTTTTAAAAACTTGTTTTAAACTCTGAAAAACTGGGATTTTTTCTCTTGTAAAACCTTGGCCAAAACCCAAAGAGATGGGGTTTATATAGGCCCATCAGAAAACTAGCTGTTAGGCTGAGCTGGCAGCCTGACAGGCTACCGGTCGACCGGCCCGGTCGACCGCCAACGGTCAGAAATGTGACCGTTGGGCAACTGCGGTCGACCGGCCCGGTCGACCCAAACAAACAGAGAGCAAAGCTCTCAGACCCGGTCGACCTTCACGGTCGACCCAAACAAACAGAGAGCAGAGCTCTCAGACCCGGTCGACCGTCACGGTCGACCCAAACAAACAGAGAGCAGAGCTCTCAGACCCGTCGACCCGTACAGTCGACTGTCCCAAGTCTGCCAAACGTGCACAGTTTTGTGCACGTCGGTCGACCGTCCCGGTCGACCGACTTCACCCAAGTCGACTAAGTCAGGTTTAGTAGTCGACTGGTTGAAGCCTGGAACAGAAATCTAGGTCAGAAAAACAGGAAAAAATATTTTATAAATATCTTTTATCTTTTCTGAAAATTCTATAAAACTTGTTTTAACATTTTATATTGAAACATAAACAAGTGATAAAAATTTCAAGACAATATATCAACATATCAATTCATTTTTGTGTCTTGTCAATTTTATCAAAAACCAAAACTTGTATTTTTATGAAACTTGATTTTTCAACATATGAATAGGAATATCAAAATAAGTTTGTCTAGCAAGTTAAAGCATGTATGTATAACTAGAATACATCTACTATACATATAAAACATGTAAACTTATTTTGATCAATCTATTCATGAAAATCAAATCCAAAACATGAATCTTGTGTGTGTTGTGCACTTGATCATATCAACTATACTAAGCTTTATAAATGGATCTAAAACACACTATCTAAACTATGGATACCTAAGTCTTCTTGATGATCTTCATCTTCAAGTAGACTTGCTTCAAAACTCCATCCATGGGCTAGGCAATGTGTGAACTTGAATCTTTGGCCCTGGAATCACTATGAATAGCTTCTAAACACCTTGTTGAAGCTAATCACCAACTAATATCTTGATTAATGATCTGAAACTTAAACAACACAAGATTATTAGTAAACATAACTACATGAGTTAATCATCATCAAAACTAGGGTGGAAGGCCTTTGGGCCAACAATAACTTCTTATAGAGTGGAGTATGATTTTTGGCTCAAGAAGTAAAGTGAGAGAAAAATTTCAGTTGAAAAAAGTAGAAGACTTGGAAACCAACTGAAAAACTCTTGCAATTTAAAGAACTTTGAAAATGAAAGTAAGTAAACTTTTCTTCTCTTTTGAAAAACTTGAAACTAGGATATGTTTCTTGTTCAAAACAAAATACCAATGATCTCTATTTATAGGGAGTGAATACACACCATTCATAATTGATACTAGGTCATTAGGGTAGAGTTTAGCCAGTAGGAAAACAGAAATATTTGTAGGAATCATGAAAAATGAAACAGATTCCAAGAAATAGCCGTTGGGGCTTCTAGACGGCTATCGGTCGACCGGGCCAGTGGACTGGCAGGACACACGGCAAAAGAGCCGTTGGCTTCAGTCGACCGGTCCAGTCGACCGCCGGCTATATTAAAAATGAAACATTGAGCGGCCGATCGACCGACAAAATCCGAGAGTTGGGGTCTAACAGTCGGTCGACGGTCGGTCGACCGCAAGGTCTGTCGGTCGACTGGCCTGTCGACCGGTAGACGTGCACAGACGTGCACGCCCAAGGCCACAAGGCTCGGTCGACCGTCCGGTCGACCGATCTGGCCTGAAATAGATCCGGTCGACCGGGCCGGTCGACCGTAAAGGCCTGAAACAGTTTTTATAAAGAAAATTTAAAACTTTGAATAATTTTTGAAATATTTTTAAATGGTTTGAAGTTTAAATAGCATGTTATAGGGGATGAAATACATGTTTTAAACTAGATGTATAAATTTGAAATATTTTGAGACATGTATATCAATTAAACATGCACCAAAACCAACATAACCAAAAACTTGTATTTTGAAAAGTGCATTTGTGTGTCAGTGTTTTCTTGAGCACAACTATCATATCCTTACTCTTTAACATGCTAATTCTTACAATGGTTCTAGGTGACTACAAGATCTTTAATTTGGGTTTTTCCATATGCATCGTTGAATAACTTGAATTCTTGATCCCATATTGAGTCAATTTGAGTCAATCATCACCTTCCTTTAGGAAAGAAAACATCTTGAATCCTTAAAACCCTGAAACAATCTTAAACACTTAAACAAAATTAGTACAAATAGCTATATATGTTTTGTAATCATCAAAACTCTAATACCGGGTGATTGTACCCTTGGGCCAATAATATCTTTGTGAGAACCATTGATATTTGAAACCCATAGACCTAAAAAGAAACAAAAAAATAAAAATAAAAATAATTTCAAAGTAAAACTAGAGTCAAACGTTATTGATATTAATAAAGGTAAACAATCTCCGGCAACAGCGCCAAAAACTTGATATGCGAATTGGCAAGTGCACCAATCATTTACAAGTAATAAAGTGATAAGTAGAGTGTCGAACCCATAAGGATTGTTATCTTATTAAGTACCAAAGATGTAATGACTCAAAGATTTATTTGAAAGAAAGATAAAGATATAAAATTGAAGAAATAGACTAAAAAGATATTAGCTTTGGATAGGAAAGACACTAGGATAATTGATTTCAACAATTTAATAATTTGAATGAACAAGTTGATTATGCTAGTAACTACTACTACTCATGTTAACAATCGAAAATCTTATTTTATTTAATAATCTCTATCGAGCAATATTAAATCTAACTTTAAACTAGAACCTATAATCTATCGATCTAGTGAATTTACTAGTCAAAGCAGTATTAAGATCTGTGATTTTTCTCTTAAGATTGCTCAACCTATGCTTCTCCTATCGATCTCAAGCTATAAGAAGTGATTTTTATTCCTAGATGCATTGCAAAATTATCTCCTATCGGTCTCCAACTTAGCCATCTTTATAATTGTTGAAATCAATTAATAACTTGAAGAACAAGAATAAAAACTTAAGATACAAAGATTTAACATGAAGAATAAAGTAGTATAATAGAAACTATCACAATAATAAGATTAAATCTTCATATAAATTGCCTACATCAATGTCCTACCTCTGGAGATTAGTTCATGATAAAGAAATTTCAAAGCAAAATAATAAACATGATTTCAATCTTCATATAGTAAATTAAAAGAGAAAAGAAATGATAACACCAATTTGAAGATCACTTCTAATCCTTCGTTGTTTCTTCTCATTTGATATTCTTCTTTTAAAGCACCAGAATTTCTTCTTCAAAAATCAGAATTTTTATAAGAAAGAGTACAAGAGAGAAATTAAAACCTAATTGTAATGCTTGATTCTATTATATCTTTTTTTACTCTAAAACTTTTTGTTTTACAAGAGATTGCTGCTGTATTTATAGACTCTAGAGACCTATTCCAGTAAGGGATATAAGGACAACTCCAAATCTATTTTCAACTCAATGTCGATATTTGATCCTGATTTGTATTGCAGTCAACATACGGTAATTGCTAAAAATGGATAATCAAACAATTGAACTGAATAATATTATCAACATAAAAGTTGTAGCTCTTTCAAATCTTCTTTCTGTAACATCTTGAATCATCTGATTTGAAATTCTGTACCGAAAGTTATGATTAAAATACTGAAATGTGTGCAGTCTGAATTTGATTCTGATTTTGTTCCGACTTCTGTTGAACAGTCAACGGCGAATCCGCCTTAATCAACAGCGAATCCACTATTAGACTTTGACTTTTGACTCTCAAACTTTGTATCCTCTTTTATATGACGTGTAGTCTCTATTGGACTCTCTGATTTTATCTTTGGATCTTTATATCAGTGAATTTCTTACTGCAACTCTTATCTTCATCGCATTTTAGATTTTTATCTCCAAAATTGCTCTTGACTTTAGATCTGAAAAAAAAATTAAACAAAACCATCCATGCTGAATTAAATATGGCAAAAAACAGGTATAAAAATATAAAATATACATAAAAATTATAATTATCATGGGACCAATTGGAGAGGGTGGGGTGGGGTTAGTGATGAAGGATTTGAAAGCCAGGATGTCTTGTTCTGAGGAAGAAGAAGAAGAGGTGGGAAGAGAGAGGAGGAGGAGGAGGAGGAAGAAGCAGAGGAGGCGAGTGGCCACGAAAATTGAAAGCTGTGGTTTGGTTTGGATTTGGGTTGCAGTGATGAATTTTATTAGGCAGTGGATGAGTGAGCTGGGAGTAGGTACTGAGGAGATCTTTGAGAGTTTGGTGGGTATTTAAGCAAAGGGCAGAAAAAGAGATGTTGCCATGTGCCTGTCCCTGCTTTGCGGCAGTGTTGCAGAGACTTTATCATCTATGGTTTACTCTTACAGTACATAGTTCATAACTACTCTCTCTGCATTGGAGATAAATTCATGATTGATTCTGTTTAATTACCATAAAAATACCTTATTCTCTGAAGATTTGCAGTGGTTTATAATCAAACTACACAGTCCAAAGCAGCTCCTTTAAAGTTTGTTTGGTTTTAGTTGTTGCTTATTGCCACTATTGTTGTGACAGGACAACTATAATACCAATTGTTGAGACCAACAATCGAGTTACGGTAATAACTGTTATGCACGCCTTATACCGTGATCGACGTTGCGAAACCATGAAAATATATAATACTTACAAAAAAAAAACTATTGCAAAGCAAACTAGCATTACCAAGACAAAAAGACTAGAAAAAAACACGAGGATTTAACATGGTTCTGCTCAAACTTGGCCTACACTCACAGGGAGAGAACTTGAGAGAGTTTTACTAATAAACTTGGTGTAAAAGATCTAACGTTACCTTTGATTCTCACAAAGTATTCACTTTCTCTTTGAATCCCAAAAGATTACAAGAGTACTTCTTTCTATTCACCATCAGCTTCATCTCCCTTTCTTGGCTTCCTCTTTCTCCTTGTATTACAATTTACTAGCTTACAACTTTTATTTATAGAGTTATACAATACAAGCCCTATTCGAACTATGAGATGATGTTGGTCGTCAGATGCTTAAAGAATTTGATCAATTCTTGTAGGAGTTGATTTTCTTAATTTAGAAGAATTCTAAACCTTTAAACTTTAGAAATAAATCTTTATTGAACATGAACTGCTTTTATTCGAACTCCACTAGAAAAAGAACATGAACGCGCTCAAAAGAATACAGAATCTTATTTTTGGGCCTCTGGCTGTCGACAGGCCAGCGCGGGCGGTTGACAGATCTTGTTGCCTGTCGAAAATCTATGTTATGCTCATTCTTTGTTGATTTGTTGTCGACGGGGCTGTTGGCCGCCCATTGTGTGCGGTCAACGAGCCTGTCAACCGTCACAAATTTTCCTGGATTTGTTTTTTTCTGAGTTCTTTTTTCTTCTTCAATTCGATTGGATTTTCTTTGATCATCATCTCCTCTTGAAAACAAAGCAATTTCACAACAATCTTCACCTTGACATGCTTTCAAGTCTTTAGCAAAATACCTTGAAATTTTTGAAATTATACCTTGATCTTTTTCTTGATTGTAACCATACCATGAAGCCTTTATTATTGCCTCCTCTCCCTAGAACCTTTGGATGATTCACCGCCAAGCCTTGGGTCATTTTCGGGTTTTTCCCGAATGCGCCCTTTCTCTTTTTTGTAACACTTTGATTCAGTTCATGTCCTGTTGAAGACTTTCTTGAAGCTCCACGTAGCGATGAGCTCCCTTCCAAGCTTGTCATTGAAACTCCACCTTGAACTGAGTTTACATCTTTCAGCTTGTATGTCCTCCATACTTCTCTCCTTCCAGAATTATCATGTCTCCTTGGCTAACTGTAATGATGTCTTATTGCACTTGGATCTGGCATCCTTCTTCAGTACCTCTATGGATATTAGATTGTACCGTGCCTCCGGAACATACAAGGCCGCCTGTTGGACCCTAGAAGGGATGAATAGGATCAAGTTAACTTTTTACAATAAATAAAATTCAATTATACAGATAATATATTATTGGTAGAATCACTGGCAGAATATTCTAGTAAATATAAGTGTATAGATGCTGGTAGAATTGTGCAGTGTCGTGGTAGATGTGTATAGAATTTTATAGAATACAATTTAACATGAATTAATCAACAGCAATTTAATTTCACAAATATAACAATAAGTAAAATGCAAGTAAGAGTAAGGACACAACAATTTAGGTGGTTCAGAAAATCCCCCTACATCCGCCACTTAGGGGCCTCCTCTTTAGGATTTCAAATCTACTATTAGCTTCTCTCCGAAGTAAGGAATACACCACCAAGACTCTCTACAAACTTGGACTTTTACTCTTCTTCCCGAAAAGATTTACAACTTGACAGGTCTCTCCCTGAGCTTGGTTTTTTCTCCTCTACGCCAAGAGAGAACACAAGTAACACAAATTGTAGTTGTTCTCTACAAACAAAGATCAGAACCAATTAGTCCAATACAAATAAATAGATATACAAATGAGGCTCTACGTAATCAAATAGTATATCTAAGCTGCCTTTAATACAAGGCACAATCAAAATGAGAATCAAAAATAAATGAAAGAGATTTAGAATCAAGATTCTCAAAACTTGAGAATTGAATGAAGTGGGAGATCTCTTTGATGAAGAATTGAACTTTTGGCACTTCCAGTAGATGAGAGTTTGGTAGAGAAATTATGAATATAGGGATTAATAACTCTCTGAAATTTTGAACACAGGATCTAGCGGTAAAGGCTCAAGTTTGCTCGTTGTTTCTCTTTCAATTGAAGCTCTCTGTGAAATTGATGATGAGAGAAGTAGCTGAGGTCGCAATAAACAGAGAGCAATAATCTTGCCATGAGAGAGAGAGAGAGAGAGAGAGAGAGAGAGAGGGAGGGAGAGGGAACGGCTACCAAGCATTTAATGCAACACAGAAAGCCACAGCCCAAAATTCAGACCACAAATCTTCACACACAGATTTTGCAAGCTTGGCTTTCTTTTGCAGAGGATTCAATGCTCAAGGGACGGGCAACAACATAGAGGTGAGGTGCTGATCAAAATTTCAGAGCATTAAATGCTCTATAATGAGCAGCAGCAGCTCTACAATTTTGGACGTGTTTGGTTGCAAGAAAGTAGGCGGAAGTAAGGAAATGGAGAAGTATAATTGTTCATTTTTTTCTCTGTTCTCTTTTACACAACTATTTCCTCGCTTTTAGAGTGTTACAGTTAATTTTGTAATCATTTAAATCTCATTTGTAATAAGTTGTAATACAAAACAGTTAATTTTTTGAACATGTAAATCTCACTTGCATTCTAATTATAGTCCATTTTTTATTTTTCTTAATTAATTTTTATTTTAATATTATTTTGCGGTCAACTTTTTCACTTTTAATTCCACATTACCATCCAAACACCATAAAAGACATAATATTTTTCAAATCATACTTCCCAACAACATTCAAACACCGGAAAACTTACTAAGCAATTCTTAAGTTTTAAAAGGAACTACTTCCTCACTTCTTCACTTTCTCACTTTCTCCCTTAACTAAACAGGCCCAAAGTGAAAAAGAGCGAGAAAAAGTAAGAAAGAGTGGGAGAGAGTAGGGAGAAACACAAAAATACTCTCTCTAAATGCAGTTATAAGTGAGACATCCCCTTAATTAATATACTCCTTTAAAAATTAAGACAACCTAATCTTACTTTATAGGTTGTCAAAGAGAATTTAAAGGAAAGGTAACGACTAGTTGTAGAGAAAAGAGTCATGTATGCTAGCTGTATAGATAGAATCAAAGTAGGCTATTGGAATATAAAATATGACATTGACTAGTCATGAGGATAGAACTACAGGACAAAAATCAAGTCAGGATGTGGGGGCAATAGTTTAAGAGAAAGAGAGATAGAATCTGTCTCTGATGCACATGACTTAAGGTAGGATATTAGAAAAGAAAATATGATATTGACTAGTTCTATTTGTCCACTTTCAAGATATGATATCATGTGCATTAGAGACAAGAATAGAAAATTAGAGTGAAAAGTTTTGGCAAACTTTAGAATAGGAATAGAACGCTGGTACCATCACTGGAACAATAGTTCAAAGGGTCTGATAGAATATAAATTATTTCAAAAAAAAATTTGTTTGTGCCTTATAATAAAGATACGTTAGTATACCACCTGATTAATTACATTATGTCCTATGTTCTAAAAATTGCTCCAGTCAGGCTCTTGTTCATCTTGATTTAACTTGACTTGAATTTTTTGGAGCCATATTCCTTCCATCCTCTTTTTAATATTGCAAATAAAGACTTTGTTCATCCGTCCTCCAATGCATGTCTGGTCATGTAATAAGACAAAACTATTAAATAAATATATCATTAGCTTAATTTATAGGCTATTACATCATTAAAGTTTTAGGGTTCACACTGTCTCCAGAGCACGCACTGTCTCATCTCTTCCTGTAACATTAATTGTCCCAATGTCGATTATCTTGCAAGCCGAGTCATCCACCATTTTGACAGTCTATTCCTCCTTCACAGCCAAGGAGTTGAACATATCCTTATGAGAATATACATGAACCATACTATCAGAATCTAATATCCAGTCTTTATCCGTACAAGTATTATCTATGAAAGTTATTAACACATAGGTGTCTGATATACCCGCAGCTATGTTCGCCTATGCAATTTGCCTTCTCTTCTTAACCACTATTATCGGTGCTCGTAGTTCTTCTTCTAATGACATTCCTTCTGACAAAAGTGACATGCCTTCAACGAATTTGGATCTTCCTTTCCTCCTCTTCCTTTCCTTCCCGTTACCACCAAACCTGAACCTTCCTGCTCATTTTGATTGGCCTTTTTCTAATCTCATTTGATAACAGAGTTGTCATGATCTCTTCTAAGATGAGAGTTTCCTTTTCATAGAGCATGATGGTTACGATATAATCATGTCTCTAAAGGCAAACTAAAAAGTATTAATACTTTGTCATTCTCATTGATCTTAACATCAATAGCCAGTGACTCGCTGATGATCTTATTGAAGGAGTTCAGATGCTCCAACAGTGTTGTACTTTCCTTCATGCTTGACCCATATAGTTATTTTTTTTAAGTACAATTTATTGGAGAGGCCTTTTCTCATATACAACATTTTAAACCTTGATTACAAACTCATAGTCGTTTCTTCATCCATCACGTTATACGTGACCTCATCTGCGAGACATAATTAGATCGTATTTGTCGTTTTCAGATCTATTTCCTCTCAATCTTCGTTTGATGTACCTGCAGGTTTTGCTAATTTTCCCTGTAAAGTCTTGTGTGGATCTTGTTACACCAACAACGCCTTCACCCTCTTTTGCCATAAAGCAAAGTTTCTTTTGCCATTGAATTTATCGACCTTGAACTTGTCGCAAAAATTCTGATCTTTGACATATCGCCTTATCATTAACCTTAAGCTCTAATATCAATTGTTGTGGCGCGACAGCTATGATATCAATTGTTGACCAACAATCGAGTTACGACAATAACTGTTGTGAACGCCCAAGATCGTGATCGACATTGTGGATCGTGACAATATGTAATACTTACAAAAGAAAACTATAGTAGAGCAAACTAGTAATACCAAGACAAAAAGAATAGAAAAGAACACGAGGATTTAACGTGGTTCGGCCTAAACTTGGCCTACGTTCATGGGGAGAGAACTTGAGAGAGTTTTATTAATAAACTTGGTACAAGATATCTAACATTCCCCTTGATTTACACAAGAGTATTCATCTATTCATTAAATCCCACAAAATTACAAGAGTATACATTCTCTCCATGCACCGTCACCTTCCTCTCTCTTTCTTGGCTTTCTCTTTCTCCGTGTGTTACAATATACTAAGTTACAATCTTTATTTATAAGGTTTTACCATACAAATTTTATTTGACCTATGAGATGATCTTAGCCGTCGGATGCTTGAAAAACTTGATCAATTCTTATAGGAGTTGATTACCCTTTATACTTTAAAAATAACTCCTCATTGAATAGAAATTGATTCCTATTCGAACTCCACCAGAAAAGAAACTTGATTGCGGTTGAAAAGGAAACAGAATCCTGCTTTTGGGCATCTTGCTGTCGACAAACCAGCTCGGGATGTCGATACACTAGCCCGGTAGGCCTTCTTGCCTGTCCAAAATCTTACTACGATCATTCTCTATTGATTGTTGTTGACAAGGCTGTCGATCACCCACTGTGTGTGATAGATTAGCCTGCGACCACCACACATTTTTTTTGATTTGCTTATTTTTCTGAGTTCTTTTTTTTTCAATTCGATTGGATTTTCTGTGACCATCATCTCCTCTTGAAAAAATGACAATTTCACAACTATATGTGCATTTATTGCTTGTTTTATGCTTTCGTTGGAGAGAGTAATAAGTGCACTTATGTAAGTTGCTTCAAGTAATCAGAACATCATATTTACATCTGTTCGTTTATGTAAGCTGTTTAGGAACAAATGTAATTAAAGACATCATTAGCGTAAAAGAAGGTATCTAATTGAATTCACCTAGGGTTGTTAAAGGAGCTCGTCCCTCACAAACTCCCTGTCTCGGCATTTAACTTGATTTTAGCTCACTCAAATTGCTTGAATTTATAAACAAGTCAAACTCAAACTAAGCCTGCTTACTCGCGTTCGAATTTGGACAAGGTTAGCTCACTCAACTTCAGCTCGTTTACAACCCATTATAAACTCTTTATCTCGCATCACAATTTCAAAGTTTTGATGCAGCCTCGAGGAGTTATAAATGGTATAAAAACAAGTCGGATTCAAATCTCATTAAATGATTTTTAAAAAAAATTACAAAAAATGCCGCTGCATAAAATGGGAATTTCCGTATAGTGACAGTGACTTCAAAAGACAAAAATCAGGCAAGAATGTTATCGAGTGGAGAGGTTAAAAACTTTACTATGAAAACTAGCATAAAAGAAATAGCTAAAATCTTTGCAAAATGCATGTGTACCAATTAGAAGTGAGTAAAGAGAAATACTTGCAGCTTGTTTCTTCAAAACAAAGTGGAGCAAATTGTCGAAAGTGTTTTTTATCTTGCTAGATCTACATATTTGCCATCTTAACTACAAACCGATTATTGAATGTTGCATCGACATGTTTCACACAAATAAACATCTCCCTGAAGCACATCGCAAGGTTTGTAAATATGTAAGTATGCAATAATGGCCATTTAGCTTTCTTGGTGGTTCCAGCGTGTCAAACAAATATCAGCTGTTTCAACTTCCTTTTGTCACTTAAACTCTATATAAATTGCCCTCAAGTACTTTTGTTGCTCGACCATGGGCCTTGAGATTTCAGAAAATAGCAATAGCTATACGTGTAACATTGTTCATGATGATTTTGCTTTTTCGTGTCATCAACAAGGATAACTGATGAAGGGAGAAGAGGCAAAAATAATAGATATGACTCATGCATAGCACGTGAGCATGGGCTGAGCCAATGTAATCGTTGTTGCATAATCTTACCTCTAGGCATACTGAGAAAGCAGTGCAATTGTTAGAATTATGACTGGAATACGTCGTGAAGGTAGACGAAATCTCGGAGATTAAAGAACGGACGTGCACAAGGAGCTGTGCACAATATAAGTCGATTTATACTTGGTATAGCCGATATATGATAAGAATTAGTCGACTATACATTGACTGGTCTTGCAAACAGAGAGTAAGGGTCTCTGATTTTTGACAAATAATTCGATTTATACTCATGTATAGTCAACTAATATACAGGATTAGTCGACTTATAGTCGACTAATATTTGATCTGGCTGTTTTTTTTGGATCTGTTTTCAGTTTTGAGTTGGATTCGAGTTTTCTTTTTTCTGGAGCAATGATTGTTCGTATTGATAGAGTTTGTATAGGACTAGGAGAGTCTTATAGTCTATAAGTAAACCCTTGGGGTTGACCTTCAATGTATATAACAAAATCAAAAAAGAGAGATTCGTGTGAGAAGCTTTAGCCATAAGGGTTCGTTGTTCTAGACGGCCATCAAAGGACTTGTAATCTTCTTAGCGAGAGGTGTAAGTATTTCTTATTGTATTCCCTCAAATTTTAATAAAATTTCTGCCCCTTTTTTTCATGGATGTACACACGATCTGCTTGATTGGTGGAACCACGTTAAATTGTGTGTTGGTTTTCTATACTTTGAAATATCTTCTTTTCTTTTCCTTCTCATTGCTTACCGATTTGTGTTGCTTCTGCTGCACCGCCCCAGCGATTGGTCATGGGGGCAGTCTGTTTAACAACAATTGGCATCAGAGCAAGGTCAACGTGAAGATGTCTACAATAAAGCTCGATATTCAGAAATTCGATAGTGTCATCAATTTCAGCAGGTGGCAGATTAAAATGAACGTCATTTTGACCCAAAGCGGGCTGAAGAAAACACTACTCAGGAGGCATAAAAGCCTCAGGACATGAAAGAAGAAACTTAGCAGGAGTCGGATGAGAAAGTCTTGACGACTATTCAGTTTTGCTTGGCAGACGAAGTGTTGGATGAGTTTTCTACCGAAAAAATAACATCCTCATTGTAGGAGTGACTTCAAGACCACTATCTGAAAAAACCATTAGTGAATCGATTGATTCTAAAGCAACATCTCTTTCTTCTCCAAATGCATGAAGGTACATCTATCAAGTCTCACATTGCACTATTATCAATGATTTAGATAAGATAGAGGTTAAAATAGAAAACGAGGATCAAGCACTTCTATAACTGTGTTTTTTATCATCTTCATATAAGAGCTTTAAAAAAACTATTATCTATGGAGGAAAACTAACTATCAAGGTCAATGAGGTTAAAGAGCATCTGCTTAATAAGGACAAAATTGACAATCAATTGACGGGTGAGTCACATCGTAATGATTCCGGGCAACTTCACTTTTCAAAGGAGAAAAGTAATAATGAAAGATCTATGGATAACCCAAAATATAAGAATTTGGTGTGTAACTGGTGTCACAAGAAGGAGCACAGTAGAGCTGATTGTTGGACTCGAAAGAAAAAACAACCAGATACTAACGCCACTGAACTGGCTGGAGGGGATGAAGAAAGTTTGATGTTCTATCTGTTATAGATAGATCAGTCAATAACAAAGATAGATAGATTATTGACTCTATATTTTCATAGCATATCAGTTCCAATAGGAAGATGTTCTCGTCATACACGGAGAGGTCTTCATGGGAAACTCTGTCACAAGAAAGATGATTGGCGAAGGAACAATCCAATTTCTTTCTCATGATGGATGCATCACTACTCTTCAAGGTGTTTATCATGTTTCCGAATTAAGATACAATCTCATCTCTCTTGGAATCCTACATAAATAAGGGTTCAATTTCAGTTCTGAAGGTGATTTTATGGAAGTTTTCAAAGAAGCCTATGTGAGATTTCAGGTCGAATGTGTCAATGATGTTTACATGTTGCGAAACTTAGAGATTACAGTTGGTGATTTGTAGTTATCATCGGCTTCAAGATTGGAGGTTGTGAAACAATCAGAGACTATGATGGTTTCAAGCTCGGATATTGAATTTTACCTCGAAAGAAATTTGGGACAAGGCAATGTCGCACAATAAGAAAGTCCAGATCATTACTCCTATGGTGGAGCAAATTCTCATAAATCCTGCGTGGATCAAGGAGATTGTTGGCAAGTTTAGGTCGGGCCTAAACTTGTTCGACCCAATCAAGTTGTGAACCCCATGAGGGGGTTATGGAGAAAGGGAGTGAGATGGAGATGAAATCAAGATTTGTTCAATTGTGCATTGATATAAGCACATGGAGCATGGTGGCTATTCTCGAAATTGGATGTATTCAAGTCAAGGAGGGACTGTTAGATTATGAATGGAATATGTAGTGAAGGTAGACGAAACCTCAGAGATCAAAGAATGGACATGCAGAAAGAGCTACGCACAGTATAAGTTAACTTATATTTAATATAGTCGACTTATGATAAGAATTAGTCGATATACATTAGTATAGTCGACTGGTCTTGCAAACAGAGAGTAAGGTCAGATTTTTAACAGATTAGTCCACTTATACTTGGTATAGTTAACTAATAGACATATTAGTCGACTAATATCGGGTTTAAATGTTTCCTTTTATGGATCTGTTTCAAGTTTTAAGTTCGATTCGAGTTTTTTCTCCTGGGGCAATGATTGTTTGTATTGATGGAGTTTGTATAGGATTAAGAGAATCCTATGGTCTATAAATAAACCCTTGGGTTGGCCTTCAATGTATTCAACACAATCAAAAAGTAGAGATTCGTGTGAGAAGTTTTAGTCATAAGGGTTCGTTGTTCTAGGCGGTCATCAAAGGGCTTATAATTTTCTTAGCGAGGTGTAAGTGTTTTTTATTGCACTCTCCCAAAGTTAAATAAAGTTTCTCCCCCTTTCTCACGATCTGTTTGATCGATGAAACTACGTTAAATTGTGTGTTGGCTCTCTATACTTTGGAATATCTTCTTCTCTTTTTCTTCTCGCTGATCGTTGATCCTGTGTTGGTTCTGCTGCGCCACCCCAGTGATTGGTCGTGGGGGCCATCCGTTCATAATAATTGGTATCAAAACATAAGATTATTACCTCAACAGCAATAACTCTTGCAATAATGAGTATTATAAATGTATCAATGACTATTTATAAATGCACAGGCTATGGTTTTCTATGCTTGTTTTCATGTGAAATGGTTTAGTATATGAAATTTATATGTGGTAATATGTATGGCTAAGTTGAGATGATGTAACAACCGGGAAAAAAAATGACAGTAATTTTGATATGAAGTGTGGATCTAACTTTTACGAGAGTGTGCATCAGTGTTCGTATGATAGTACAAATTGTTAGACTTATTATGTTTTTAAAGTCTAATTTATTTTGGATCTAATCAAGTCAATTAGATATTTGCACCCGCCTAATTAACCTATGTTGTTTGGCCCAATAAAGAATTGATCAAGCTTAAATGGTTTGAGTCTAGACACGTTTTTAATTACACTTAGTCATGAGTGTATTTAAATTAAAATGTGGGACTTATCTACACGTGTGAAACTCGTGTTATAAATCAAGAGCCTAGATCTATGATGAGTTAAACTAAGTTTCCTTGATATTATATATATCGTGGGTAGGGTTCTCTCTCCAACACAATAACTTAATCTCTCTCTTGAAGGCCTCTCATCTCCTCTAAGAATAAAGAAAAGAACTTGATGGCTAGAGAGAAGAATCCTTTCCCTCAACTCCGGCGTCCTCAAAATCGTGCAACCTTGGGCATCCCTTTCGTGATGAAATTAGGTATGCCTAAAACTCTCCTTCCCTTTGATCGTGATAAAGAGGCTATGCATGCATGAGATCTTATATGGAATAATATTAGATCCAATAATTAGTATCAGAGCCTCCTCTTTATCGGATCATCGGGATATAAAGTAAATTTTTGATCTTGATTAATAAAAATCATGAATAAATATTTTCCTTTGATTCAATAAATATTTTGCGTCTCATATATTCAATTAAAAGATTAAAAGGGATGTTTTTTATTGAATTTGTCATGTATATATAATTTTGGAATTTTTAATCTATGTGTTATTATTTTGAAAATATTTTTTAAAAAATATAAAAAAAGAACTTTTGGTGGCTAGATGCATGCATGCAGGGGGCCTGCATGCATACAGGCCTTAAGTTAATATCCAAAAAAAATGGGATACATGAATGCTCTCTGCAGAGAGCAATGCATGTTGTCTGCACAGAGCACACAGAGTGCATGCACGCATGCATGCTTGCATGCGTGCGCTGGCAGCACATGCAGGCTCATGCCTGCATGCGGTCTGCGCCTCCTCTTGCGGGTGTGCAACAGCCGCCGGCCACCGTGGGCCGGTGGCTACAAAGGTAAAACTCCAAAAAAAAAGTTTTGATTGTTTTTTTAGGTTTTCTTAATTAAGCGAGATTATAAGATTAGTTAGGATGAAAAAAAATTAGATATATAATTTTAATCTAATAAGAAAACTACTCCTAATTAATCTCATGTAAAGTTTAAATTTAAATTGATGAGATTGATTTGTGTTTTGGGTTGATATAGAATTCTAGTCTACTAGAAAAATTTTGAGGTAGAATTTTAATCAAATAAAGAGACCTAATCCCAATCAATTTCACATTAAACTAATCGAATTTTATTCAGTTTATTAAACCCGACGTTAAGAAGAAAACTCATAAGTTAATCATTGCGGGTGGGGTCTGACCCAGACCAGATAAGCACTGTAGACCCATTTTACCAATAAAATCTTCAATTAGTCGTTACGAGCTCGTCTGATCTCTGTTTTGGGCATGTAAATAGCCGTTTCAAAGCTCTTGAAAAGTACTACAGTATTACAGGCACTAGACATGATAAAATAGTAGGTAGTTAATATAAAAAAGGTATTGAAATGTTTATTTACCATGGTTATGTGGACCCTTACATGTTTCCGCTTCATCAATATTTATATTATTCAGTATATTGCTCTAGCATGATGAATATTGATGTTTACTACAAAAGCTAACACAAAGATAACGATATATACATGTTCAACTTAAAGAATTTATAAAAGAGCTTATTTAATTGCGTATATAGTTCATGCGGACAATAGCCGACCCAAAGAAAGACTATTGTTTGGCCGAATTATGTACGACGTCAGATACTTGATGTGGATAATGCAAGTGGGAGACCTTTGGTGTGTGATAATCGGCCCAAAGGAAGGTTGTCACACTATAGGCCTATATTACATTACCCTCATCAGCTAGTCTGATGGTGGAACAAGAATCCAGATACGTAGATTTGTGTGGCCCATGCGTGTGACAATCGACCTAAAAGAAGGTTGTCATTATGGCCGGGTCATTACATATATTATATGGTCGATATAGATAACTTAAACTTTGGGACTAATCATATAAAGAGGCAGTCGGCCTAAAGAAAGGATGTTCTCTTACATTAGACCTAAACTTTAGAGTATCTATATTGGGCCAGTACAGTGTTGGCATAAAGAGACACAACTTGTTCTGAAAGTTTGGCCGGCAACTCTATCGGTTAAACTAGTTGTATTTTCTAAAATTTAATTTTTTTGGCTATTACAGTAGAATTTTGTTAAATACAATGTCTACATTAAATTGATGAGAAATTATACACTTATGTATTCTAAATTGAATGGTACAAATTTAAGAAATAGTAAGAGCACGTAAAAAATCGTTCTTAGATTCATGGATCTAGACTGCACCTTAAGGACTGATGGACCTCTACTATCACTAATAAAATTCAATAAAGAAAAGGCCAATTATGATAAGTGGGAGAAGTCTTACAGAATGCGTCTAATGGTCATAAAGCACACTGTTCCTATCACTATTAGGGGGTTTTATGTATGATAAAGTCAGTGTTAAGAGTTTTTCAGCTGAAGTAGCTGATCGGTTTATTAAATTGGATAAAGTTGATGCCAGCAGGTATCTTAGCAAGCTGATAAATATGTACTACAATGGCAAAAAAAACATAAAGGGAGTACATTATGAAAATGTCTAATCTTGTTTCTAAACTAAAAGCAATGAAATTGAAACTTTGTGAAGAGATTCAAGTGCACCATTTTTATAACTCTTTTCAAGATTATTTATAATGTTCAAAGGAAACAGTGAAGTCTCACTGAGCTCATTAGTCACTGTGTTCGGAAAGAAAAGAGATTGAAATAAGAAAAGACTGAAAATGCTCACTTAACATTCAATGTAATACTTCTAATAAGAAAAAGTAAAGTGAAACTAAAGGAACATAAATATTACTACAGTTGCTGATCCTAAGTGGCGAAAGTGCAGGACAAGAAGTCTAAGGTCATTGCATGCTTCTTCTGTAAGACAGTAAGCCACCTCAAGAAAGATTGCATAAAGTATTAGAAATGACTATTTAGCGGGTACATCTCATATTTATGTTTGTTCTGAAATTAATTTAGCTCTAGTGTCACTTCATACAAGGTGGATAGATAATTCACATAAGTGATTCAATATGGAACTTTCAAACCCAAAGGAGGCCCAGCACAGCTGAGCGATATATATACATAGGTAATGAAAATAAGACTGCAGTTGAAGTTATTAGAGTTTGTAAGCTTAAATTAGATTCTGGTTTTATGTTAGATTTGGATGAGACTTCATGTGTACCGTCTTTTAGGCAGAATCTTATTTTTCATTTCATCATTAGACAGATATGGTTTTACTGTCAATTTTGATAATGAAATATTTGGTCTATTTCTATTTCATTGTTAAGACAGATTTGGTTATACTGTCACTCTTGTAATGAAATGGTTAATCTACTTTCCAAATCTAAAGTTGGTACTAGAATTCTGATTGATGGATTACATAAATTGAAACTTCATGCTTCATTTCTTGAATCTTTATATGTGAATAGCCAAAACACTAAGCGAACATTAATTAAAGAAACATTAGGAAGTTTGGTCCTAAACGGAGTTCAGGATGTCTTGAATTTGGTGTATATAGACATTTGTGGTCCATTCCCTACAGCTTCTTGGAATGATCATGAATATTTCATCACTTTTATAGACGATTACTCTCGTTATGGGTACCTATACTTGTTATATGAGAAATCCTAATCACTGGACATATTTAAAAATCTATAAAGGTAAAGTTGAAAATCAACTGAATAGAAAAATTAAAGTTGTTGATCTGATCGTGGTGGTGAATACTACGGCAGATAAGACAGATCAGGTAGATGTCCATAACTATTTGTCAATTTCTGAAAGAGTGTGGTATTGTAGCCCAGTACACCATGTTAGAGATACCTCGTCAAAATGGTGTTGCTGAGAGATGAAATTACACACTAAAGGATATGGTTAGGAGTATGATAGTTCACACTACTCTATCAGAGTCATTATGTAGTGAACCTTTAAAGACGGTTGTCTACCTCCTTAATAGAGTACCTAACAAAACAGTAACTAAAACTCTATATGAGTTATGGTCTAATAAATCTCTCAGTATTGGGCATTTACATGTTTGGGGTTGTCCAGCGGAAGCATGGCCATATATGCCATATGAGAAGAAGCTGGACTCAAGGACCATTAGTTGTTTATTCATAGGGTATTCTGAGAGGTATAGAGGTTTTATGTTTTACTGTCCCTCCACTAAGAACATAAAGACAGATAATGCTAAATTTAGTAAGAAAATTCAGAACAGTAGGAGTCAACTACATAAGGATTTCATTTAAGGAAGAACATATTGTTATACCCATGACAATTGTTTCAAATGATAAAGTAGTCGTTCCACTTCAAAATGAAAATACAGTTGCATCCTTATAAGGTACATATACAGTTCATCCTAAAGTAGGTCATGCTGATGAGGTAGAACCTGAAAATTCTCAATCACAAGTGCCTAGGAAATCAACTAGGGAGAGGAGATCAGTCATTACAAATAACTATATAGTTTATCTCCAAGAGCATGAGTTGACATAAGGCTAAAAGATGATCTCACATTCTTGAATGAGGCCAAACTCAACATTCACTCCACTAAGTGGTCAAATGTCATGAAAGATGAGTTAAAATCTATGAAGGATAATGATGTTTGAGATTTAGTAGAGTTGTCTAAAGGAAAGAAACCGATTGGTTGTAAATGAGTATTCAAAAGCAAGCGGGATTCGAAAGATATAAGGCATATCTTGTCACAAAGGGATTCACTCAAAGCAAGGGCATTGACTATAAGGAGACTTTCTCCCCTGTTTTCATGAAGGATTCTTTTAGGATTATTATGGCACTGGTAGCTCACTTTGACCTGGAGTTACACTAAATAGATGTTAAGATTGTCTTTCTTAATGATAGCATTGAGAAAGAAATCTGTATGATGCAATCAGAAAGTTTTAAAGTGAAAGTTTTATAATATTTGATTTGCAAATAAAGAAATCCATTTATAGTCTAAAGCAAGCATCTCATCAATGGTATTTGATATTTAATTAAGTAATATCTGATTTTGGTTTTAAGAAGATTGTAAATAATCAATGCATTTATCATAAATTTAAAGAGAGTTGACTTATATTTGTTGTGCTATATGTGGATGACATTCTACTAGCAAGTAACGATATACATCTTCTACTTAAAATCAAGAGTTTTCTCTTAAAGAATTTTGAGATGAGAAATCCTGGAGACATTTCTTTTGTGATAGGCATCCAGATTCAACGTGACAGGACACGTGAAATATTAGGTTTATCACAAATGACCTATATCGGTAAGGTGCTAGATAGATGTGGCATGAAGAAATGCTCTAGGGAGATAAGTTGAGTCTACTCTAATGTCCCAAGAATAATCTACGGAAAGAGAAAATGGAAGACATTTCATATGCATCGGTGGTTGGAAGTATCATGTATGCTCAAGTTTGTTCCCGTTCAGACATAGCATATACCGTTGAGAAACTTGGCAGATACTTGATCAATCCTGAGATTGATCACTGGAAGACTGCCAAGAAGGTAATGCAATATCTACAGAAAATTACGTGATATCTGATCAGTTGCGGCTGATCGAATACACAAATTCAAATTATGCTGGATGTATCGACAATAGGAAGTCCATTTCAGATTACACTTTTTTAGTTGTAGGAAGATGGTGAATTTAGTCGAGAGGTCATTACAGCTACACTGTGACAATAAGAGCTATTGAGCTCTACTGCAATAGTGACAAGAGTTCAGTAAAGTCAAACATATCTACATAAAGTTTCTTGTCATCAATAATAAGGTTCGGAATCACATTGTGTCTGTTGATAATTTTAGTACTATTTTTAACATTACAGATCCACTCATTAAATGACTTCCACCTAAAGTTTTCTTAGAACATATTGCTCATATGGGGATGGCTAGTCATTATGATATCCTTAATGGGAGTGGATAATTTTATGTAACAGACATTATTTTAAGTACACTTTATATATATTTGTTGATTCTGATAATAAAGTTATAACTACTTTTCTTAAAGTCTACTTTTGCGCATTTGAGTTTGTTAAATTAGCAGTTATACTCATTGGAGTCATAAAATGGAAACCAGTTGGAATTATACCTTATTTGATCAGAGGACATTTCCATGCCACGCGTCCACATTTATCTATGTCGTTAAGGGTTCTGAAATTTGTGATGTGAAAGGTCCTACCTCGATTATACAGAAGGTAACGACCACCATGTTCGGTGGCAGGACACTTAATGGACCAGATTGTTTTGAAACGTGATTTGTTGGCGGTTAAAGTTTTGACGTCATAAAGTTATGCATAATATCTATTTAGTATGACTTGCTTGGCCCAAGTGGGAGATTGTTAGACTTATTATGTTTTTAAAGTCTAATTTATTTTGGGCCTAATCAAGCCAATTGGATATTTGCACCCGCCCACTTAACCTATGTTATTTGACCCAATAAAGAATTGATCAAGCCTAAATAGTTTAGGTCTAGACACGTTTTCAATTACACTTAGCCATGAGTATATTTAAATTAAAATGTGAGACTCATCTACACGTGTGGAACTCGTGTTATAAATCAAGGGTTTGAACTAGGTTTTCTTGATGTTATATATATATATATATATATATATATATATATATATATATATATATATATATATATATATATAGTGAGTTGATCCGCTAAGAACGGTTCTAACGGATTCATGTGAGAACTTTCACGTGGGCCGTCGGATCTGATAGAGATCTGGTTTTATTTGATTTGGTCTATCAGACTCGACGACCCACGTGAAAGTTCTCACAGAAATCCGTGAGAACCGTTCTTAGAGGATCAGCTCCCTATATATATATATATCATGGGTAGGGTTCCCTCTACAATATAATGACCTAATCTCTCTCTTGGAGGTCTCTTATCTTCTCTAAGGATGAAGAGAACTTGGTGGCTGGAGAGAAGAATCCCCTCCCTCAACTTCAGCGCCCTCGAGATCATGCAATCTTGGGCATCCCTTTTATGATGAAATCAGGTATGCCTAAAACTCTCCTTCCCTTTGATCATGATAAAGAGGCTATGCATGCATGAAATCTTGTATGGAATAATATTAGATCCAATACAAATCACATAAAAGATTTCTCGCTATCTTCTTTTAAATAGAACTGATGAAATATATATATATATATATATATATATATATATATATATATATATATATATATATATATATATATATATATATATATATATATATATATATATATATAACTTTATTGGTATCAGAGCCATCTCTGATAAACCCTAATCTCCATCGCAAAACCCTAATCTCTTTCAGAAACCTTATTTCTTGGCTTTACAAGCATCAAGATACTATTGCTTGGTCTAGTACTGAGGTCGAATATTGAGCGGTTACTAACATTTCCATGGAGCTAAAATGCTTATGTGACCTGTTGCGTGATATGAGTATTTTGATTTCACTTTCTATTCCTCTATATTGCGAGAAATAAGAGTGTAATCTCTATTTCCACTAATTCTTTATTCTATAAGCAAACTAAGCATATTGAAGTTGATTGTCATGTGACTCGTTCGGAATACACTGCTAAGAAGGTTGGTCTTTCTTACATTCTTTCCAAAGAGCAAGTGGTCGATGTTTTCACAAGGTTCAAACTATTCCTCAGTTTTGTTATTTCTTGTCCGAGCTCTCTTTTTAATCTACCATGAGTTTGAGAGTGGATGTAGAAATGTATGTAAAACTATATATTAGCTAGATTCCTTTTCTTAGACCTGTTATAGTTAGACTGTTGTACATAAATACAAGGTATTTCCCTTGTTTTTAAGAGATTAATAATAAAAATTCTCATCTTCTCCAACAAAAATTATAGTTTACTTCTGAGGAATATTCTTGCTTAAATCTTTTACTTTTGAAGAAAGTTCCAACCAGATGTGATTGAAAAGTTTAACCTTAATAATTCTTGTACAAGTAAAAAAAGATTTACCATAATGTTGATGTGGCACATTGTTATTTGAGCAACAACAATTTTTATGTATAAGCCTTTGACTTTAATTAAAATCTATATTGAGAGAATAAAAGTAGTCAATCATTTTTTATTTAATATCACAGCATATTGAAAAGAGGTAGGAGTTGGGTACAAAGTTGTTTATTTTTCTTAATGTAGGATATTGAATAAAACTAGAAGTTGAGTCTTCGTCGGGCTTAAGAGCCGTGTTTTTTTATGGCAGGAAAATGAAAGAAATTATGATTTGGTTTCCTTTGCTTATATTGCAAGATATTGAAAAAGAGCTGTAAGTTTGTATTACATTATTTTAAATTGTGTGATCACATAAGATAACTTTTAATTGGGATTCTTTTTTTCTCGATCACAAGTCAATTAGATTTAGAAAACCATTCTACGTGAGATTTTTTTTCTCAATCAACCATGAGAATTTGTTGTAAATATGGCTCAAAAAACCAGTCAAATTTAAATTTTTTAACTTGAGACTTTTAAGGAATCTTTTTATATTTAGGATTTTTTTCTCAATCAATGGTGAAGATTTTTTATAATAGTCTAATAATTCAAAAAAATAATCATCAAATATTTGATAACATATAATTTAAGATAATTCGCAAGATCCAAAAAAAATCTTTTACCAATTTCATAACCATAAGAATGAAAATTAGTCTAAGTAAAAGTCTACAAATTCTATAATAAAACTCAAAATAAAACATAATTATTATCAAATGAAAGTACAATTAAGATTTATTCAAAAAAATGGACAAGTAAGATGAAAAAAGAGTAGCTAAAAAAATATATGAGAATGTTTAAACTTGTCTTTATGTCGAAGATTTTCTTTGTAATTTGAATTACTTATTTAATAAAGTTTTAAGAAATTTGAAATAACTAGTAAAGTTTTAAAGAAATTTTTTTATCAATTTTTCCTGTAATTTGAAATAATTAATAAAGTTTTAAAGAAATTTTGCTATTAATTGCATAATCACCAAATGAAATCATCTGAGTGGGACAAATAAATCTATTATAAAACATAGCAATGAGCAAATAAACTATTCCTAAAGAGAAAAAAGAAATATATCAAAAAGAAATATAACAAGAAAATCTAAACTTTTTTTGTTTTGTATCTACTCACATCTATTCTCTTTTCTAATTTCGAGTTTTTGTTTCTTATTTTTTGGATAAAAAGAGAGCATCTTAGAGAATTTTATAGAAGAGAAAACCATACTCTTGCAAATTTAAAAACTAATAAGTTTCAAAACCGTAATCATATTGAAAAAGGAAACTTTCTTTTTTTTGATTAATTCTAGAAAATTAAAATATTGAGAGAATAAAAGAAATAGGAGTCGATTTCTTTTTCTTTTTTATCGCAACATATTGAAGAGTGGTATGACCCATGCGTAGAATTACTCACTTTTCTTTTTCCCGCAAGGGATTGAATAAAATTAGGAGAGTCGGCTATTTTGTCAAAGTTTAGGAGTTGGTTTTCTTTCATCGTAGGATTTTGAATGAAATTAGGAGCCGGGTTTTGTCCGGTTTAGTGTTAGTTTTTTCTTTACTTCATTATAGCATGGAAAAAAAAAAATTAGGAGTTCGGTTTCTTGTTTTATGTAGCAAGATATTGAAATAAAGAGTCTGTTAATTTATTTATTTTAGATTTGTGATTGCATGAGAGAACTTTTTAATTGGGATTCTTTTTTCTCTCAATCATTAGCCGTTTTGGCCAATTTTTGTGAACGTTGGAATGAAATCGCTACTTTGATTTACACTTTCTGATGGCCATGCATATAATTTCATAATAACCAACGGATGCAGTTAGCAAAAAATACTTGTTCTAATGAAAGCAGCACTATCAAAAGAAGAGAGACTGTTTGGACACATCAGTTACGATTGAAGGACCCAACTCCCTACAATTAGTGGGTCTGAATGTGAATGCGAATGACGTCACAAGAAGCACTCTTCAACGTCGGCCCGGTGGGCCACACCGAGCTGTAGAGCTTCGCTCCCCGCTGTGTAGTCTTGGGGGCTATGTGGTCCTTGATTCAAAGCCCCCTGCAGACATATTATTCCAATTTATTCTGGCCCCCTTTGAGCTGTAGGTGACTGGTGAGGAGAAAAAAGAAAAAAAAATTTACAAAGTAGCATCATGGTGTTGAAGTCTTGAATTTATTTGCTACATGGCAGCTAGATGAATGCTAGGGAAGAAGAGTATTAAAATGAGAATATAATATTGCACTCATAAAATGAATATTATATTATTAGAAAAGTATAATCACTTTGTTGTTCCAAAAGTATAATATCTTGGCATATCATATCTTCACCTGATAATTATGTCAAGGCAAATACTAACTACAAATAAAATCAAAACAATAAATTGCAGCGAGCACGCTGACGAAGGAAATTAATAAAAGAAAACAATAACGTTATCCGATTCATCACTGGCCAACCAGCCCCAAGCCATGAAAAATGATTGATCTAGCCCAAGGAAATAAAATGTTGTGGGAGGAACTGTTAGCTGATTAAGTTGCCCCCAATGATCGACAAACCTGTTATCTTTTTTTTAACCTTTTTTCCAATTATTTTCCTTCTTTTTTTTTCCCCCCTTTCAGAAGCCCACTTCTTTTTCATCAAGTTTTCTTATTGTAGGGAAAGAAGGGAGAGCTCTCTGCTCTTCTTCTCCGCCAACTGCCTGTTATTTCATTTTATGCTGGAGCAAAGCACAAGTAAGCTTCCTCATCCCATTATCCACTTCACTTCCTCAGGGATCTCTCTTGTGCCGATGAGGATCTCAAAGAACAGCCAGATTCCAACCGGAATAATTTACACCTTCCCTATGCACATTCCATCATAGGGGAGCTAGGCTGGACCAGAACTTGCATCAACTTTTGACTTGGGTCTGATATATGTGAGATTTCTCCCAGTGGGAGATGGCACATTGTTCGCAGATGAAACGGAAGCATTCTGAGTATTTTTCGTGCCATCAGCAGCGCCCTCCCGCTTCCACTGTAAACTTCGAGCTCCAGGTTTGATAGGTACCCGGGCTCGAAAAGCACTAGGAAGAACTCCCCTTGAAAATGCTGCCCTGCTGAGCCTCGGTGTGAAAGGGGAGGCCCGTGCAATCCTGGGCCAACCCATCATTGCTGCAGCTTCATGGTGCATAGAACTTTTCCGCACAACCTGCAGCAGCTTTGCTAGGTTAAGTCGCATGGCATAACACTGAATCAAAGATAATGATACTACATGGCAAGATGAACTATTCATGTTGAAATAAAAAGTTCCACACCACTGAAGGCCACAAAATGGGGGGAGGCCTTTTCACAGAGAGAGAGAGAGAGAGAACAAAGAAATACAATTTAAGTCTGCAATGCTTTCCATTCTTTTCTGCTCAGATGGAAGACTGCATTTTATCCACACAGATTGTTTAAATACACTAAATGAAGATATTTCTTCAGCTGTTTTTAGCAGTATAATGGAACTAAAGAAATTTTGATGTCATTAAGATTAGATCACTGAATATATCTCAATACAATGGAAAGAATTAACAGAACAATGGCAATCAGAGTAGCACTTGGCTCAAGATAATTCTAATGTGGTAACCAAGGACCGAAACTAGTTCAAACTAAAAGAAAATGTCATTAGATACTGCACACGACTTCATTGGGTTTAACTATCCCTTAGTCAGGATCTGATTCATATGCATTCTACTTTAAGTTTGGTTGGCACAAGACGTGATTAGATTCTGAACACGACTTCATTGGGGTTAATTATCACATAGTCGACTCCAAGTTCATTTTCAGCCTATGCAGAGCTTTAAGTATAGCTGGATCAAGTACAACAATAACCTTAAGCTTGTTTTGATCATATATCCCAATAATAATTTTACTTGGAAGATCTTTATCAATTCTCTCAGGTTTCACCAATAGGAGTCATGAAATTCAATGCTCATTAGTCTACGCTCCTGATCAGCGGAATTATAGCTATTTAGGCCAGGAATATCATATGCATCACAATGGATATCAGCCTACTTACAAAGGTAAATAATTTAAGAATTTTAGTCAGATGACCAATAGAATATTCATTAGAATTCTTTTCTTTGAAATTTCTTTGCAGTCTTCTCTTTAATGGACGTAAGAATTCTTAGATCAAGATAAGTTTCTAAACCTAGAAAGTAGTTTTCTTTCTTAGCAAGTCTCCTTATTATAAAAGGCTTCATGCATTCCTCTTGTAGGAAGAACCGTTTGCAATTAAAAAAAAACATTGCTCTTATGAAGAAAGTGATCTGTTCTCTCCATGGTTCACAGTCGCGGTCTCGGCCGCCGACTCGGCGAGTACTGAGACGGATCGGTCTCGGCGACTCGGATCGGTATCGGGCGATTCGCGCAAAACGCAACATAGAAAGCTCAAAAAATTTTGAAAAAATCACGACAAATCTTAAAAAAATGTAGGCATCTACATTCATGTATCACCTGTCCAAAATATATCACCTAGCATACTAAACATAAAGCGAAAGTATAAATACACGCGTCGTCGGTATAAGCATATCAAAATACATGCACAATATAGTAAATTGCACAAACTACATTCATAAATACATGCTAATGTAGTTATTTCCACATTGAATTGCGATGAGGCACAAAATCATCATAACGTCGAGTCGACCGGGTCAACTCCGATTCTTGGCCGAGTCGGTCTCCTCTGAGTTGAGTCGACCGACTCGTGACTCGGAATCGTCTCGGAACGGGCCGAGACAGATAAGACTTGGCCGACTCGTCTCCGACTCGGCCGAGTCTTTGAACCGTGGTTCTCTCTTTTGCTGTCATTTCTCCGACTCGGCCGAGTCTTTGAACCGTGGTTCTCTCTTTTGCTGTCATTTCGTGTCTTAGGGTGTAAATCCTCCAATTATTCACGGGTTTACATCTTTTTCCTTTTTAATTTTTCCCCTTGATCTATCAATAATCTTATCCCAAATCACCAGTGCCCTTTTCAGGCAAGCCCATCACTACATTGAAAAAGCTATAGTCCAGTGCCACCACTACTACTTGGAATCAAAGCAAGTTGCGAGAATGGATCATCAACAGAATGATGAATGTTCACAACAAATTCTCCGAAGAATAAATGCAATCAAACTCGGGCAAGAGAAACTCATGCACAACCATGATATGTCCAAGAATAGATTAGGATGTTCAAGACTAGATTAGCAGCACTGAGAGGCACAGTTTAAATTGATCCCTGAGAAAAAATTTGCACTGACTGAACCGCAGCCTCCCGTGAGTACCTAACATAATTCCTGCCATCATTTTCACTGCTTAAAACTTCCGAAAGGCTGCTGTCCACAGACAAAACATCACACAGTCATCACCGCTTTCCAAAGAACAGCTCAAAAATCATGCCACCTTCATACTTCCATCAATTGCCACATCATTGACACCACTTTCATTGCCTATGGAGTCGACTGTGTCCCTTGTACAGCTACAGAGAAGGTCTTCACCTTCAATTGTGTGCTCATTTTTCTCTCTCTCTTAAAACTCTTTTTCTAGCTTTCAGATAGATTGTAATTGTCAATCCTAATTAGAACCTCCACTTGTATTATTCATTTAGTAAAGTGAGCCTCGAGTAGTTTTCATCTCATTAGAGAACAAATCTTGTAATTAAGTGATCATTTGTGAAGTCTATTGTGAAGATGAGTGATTGAACTCACTCAAGTCCTTGTTCAAAGAGAGCAAGGCAGAGTTTCTATAGCCGATTGAAGCCAGAAGTAGGAGGTCCTTGAGAGTGGAATGGGCAGGGAGTCAAATCAATTGCTCATCTTTGTGTTGATCCTTATAACTCTCTCTCTCTCTCTCTCTGAGTCTATCTCTTGGCTACTTAATCTGTAGTACAAGATTGTGATTATCGCTTTGCACATTAATTCATGTTGCATACCCATTTAGTTGCATTTCATTTGTATATTATGTTAGCAAACCCTATTCACCTCTCCCTCTCCTCTAGGGTTAGCTCTTGCATTTCCATGATGAGCTTAAATTGCAGAACTCAAAAAATTTATTCTTCTATGCACTAACCAGCAATCAAAGGTTTATTATAGGACTCATTATCTCCGAAATAGGAATTTTGGACCAACTAACGAGGGTCGATGTTAGGCTGACAGTTGGACATTATAACTTGGTCAATTCTTTGTGGAGCTTTCTTAGCTTACAACCAATGTTTAATAGGAAAAGGCTTGGATTATAATTGTGGCCTCAGAAAAACAGATGAGATCATGCAATGTGCACATAGAAAGCATGAAAGCTGTCACCATGATGCATGCATCATTTCTTGGTTCGAAAGGGTGCTCATGCATGGAATTAACAGACTGTCCTCTATACAAACAAATCTGCGAGGAAAGATGTGGCCTGCAATCTTCATGTCAAAAGTAAGGAAATGCACAAGGAAGAAAGTAGTTTACCTTCAAACTACGAGACATAAATGATGTGCCACTCAGAGATAATGCAGATTCTGCAGATTCTTTACGTAAGAACTCCACATAAGCTGATCTGTTTCAGGTTTTTTTTAAAAAACATGCATAAGATTTATATATTTTGGATAACTTTTATGGTTAGAAAAGGCATTGTATCACCTTACCCTTTAGGTTGGCCAGTTGCAGCATCATTCACAATAATTACTTTTAGCACTTCCCCAAACTTGTTAAAGTGTCGAGATAAAGAATCTTTGGTGGCAGCAAAATGAACCTTCAAATTGAAAGGTAAGCAATAAGAATTTGCTAAACTTCTGAAGTGAAGATAAAGAATGATAAAATACTTACATTGCTGACAAAGACAGTTCGAGAATCAACATCATCAGAAGGACGGTTTTTATTGTATGAACCTGCAAATGAAAATATTATAAAAAAATAATCATTCATATCATACCAATGATGGTTTCTTTAAATTGATAATGTGACTTCCAAAGATATAAATTATCATAGGTTATAATCTTAATATGTATATACCTGGTGTTGATGTCGGTGTTTTCTGGGTCTCCTTTTGAACCTCAGCTCGTGCAATTTCCTGTACATAATATGCAGGCATGAGTTACTGCTAGACTTAATACAATGGAAGGGCAAAAAGAGCCACTGATATGGTCCAGCACACTATCTCTTTCTCTACATGAGAAGCTGGAGAGTTTCTTACAGACTTTTCAGGGTGGATGATATACGCTGAGATAAAGAGTAATTATTCCCCTAGGTTTCTTGTCTGAAGATTCCAAACAAAGACATTAACAATATAACATAACCACCTTTGGCAAGACATGTATCAAATCTTGATAGATTTAATAAAATAATATTTAATAAAATAATCATTCACAGTTTCTGAAAGACCATAGGCTGCATTTATACTGTTAACATGCTCCTCTTTTAGTTAAAAACGTTCACACAGTGTTCCGTAAATGCATGAGAAAAAACTTAAGGACTGAGGAGGAAAAGGAGAACATAGCCAATAAAAATGTTAGAAAAAAATAAGTAGATAAAGTCTTCAAAAACGCTATATTTACACCAACATTATTAAGGGCAGGTTCTTAACAACGGTCATAGTCCTACCCTGAGACTTCACATAACCCAACCCCACACACCCCCTTACTAGTGAGAACTTCTATGTTTCTTACAAAATGAAAGAACAAACTTACGTTTTGTGTCATGGCAGTGTCATTTTCCTTAGGGAGTCGAGTGTTTGCCTTCCCTGCACTTGGATCAGTCTTCTCCACAGTCACCCGATTCTCTGCCTCACTCACATCTATAGGAACTTGGTAGCGAGGAGGTTTCCATGTATTTACATTAACTGAGATATTCACAATCTTGTTGGATGCCTTTGCTGTTGCACTTGAAGTTGGGTCCTGATCAATCAACCTTGTGTTCCTTACAACTTCATCAGAATCCTGAGCAACACTGTACTGCAAAGTCAGTGATTTCTTGCCTTTATTTGCAGAAGCAGCACTCTGAGAAGTATTCAAACCCTGATTTCTAAAAACACCAACATCATTGTACCCGTCATTATCCGAAGCAGAGTCATCAGGCATAGCTGTAACCCTCTCCAACATCATCGTGTCCCCAGTGAAATCTCCATCATACTGGCTTCTTTCATAATATTTGGCGGCTGACTCTGGAATTTGGTCAGGGTCTTCGTACTCTACATCTTCCAGCATCGGTTCCGCAGATGATTGTTTAATAGGCTCAGCTACATGAGCACCATGACTCAACCTATCAAAAACACTTCCTGAACCTCTATCCTTCGTTACATCTTTTGCAGCTTCTGCTGCTGCTTTTAGTGCTGTAGACAGAGCACCGGGTACTCTTGCGACCGATCTTAGCCTCTGTGGTCTCTCATCCGACAAAGAATCCTCTGTGGATGTTGAAACCACAGAGCGTAGTCGCTTTAAAGTTGGCTCAGTTCTAGAGCTCGCCTGTTGCACAGTCCTCACAGCATCACGGACAGCAAACTGAAGAAGCCGGCGGGATGCTCCAATCGATGGATGGGAAGCTGCATCTCTCTGATCATAATTTAAGGACATATTAGTTGAAAGATAAACAAAGAAGCTGCAAAGTACGGCTAAAGAAGAAAAAAAATGTCAGAAAATTTATCAGTGTACAGTTAAAACAAGCCCACAGATGTTTTGGTCCAACAGTCTTATGGTCTTGGTAACTTCCTAGTGCAGGTGGTCGGTCAAACTAAAATCACAGATAGAAATGAATAAAGATCATTGCTTCTTCAGAATACTTGATAAACTCCATGGCATTAAAAACATACTAAGAAACTCATGGATTACATAACATGCATGAGAAGAATGTGAGATACAGCTGACTGCCTCCTTTACTTCAATTAGCAACTACCATTTCTTTATGTACTATCTGAAATTAAAAAAGCAAAAAGAAAAAAAAGAAAACAAACAGAAAGAAAACTCCTCTGTCCATTTCAAATTGGCGCACACATTGGTCTCCGTGTCCAAAGCATCTCATATGATTCTCTCCCTAATCATCATTGGACTACATTGCACATGTCCAAGCATCTCAAGCTATTCTCTCTTATCAATTGAAGATACCTCTAACTTCTTCGGCTGCACTGTGATAGCTCTATTTGCATATTAGTCATCAAAGGTTGGAAGAAGTGCAGACCAAACCTAGATATACACCTACCAATTTCAGGCCCTTTTCCATTCTACAGCCATAGGATCAATCTTATAATCCTAATTTGGAAGTTATGATTAGCAAGCATGTGATCCATATCAAATTGGGACATCTATAAACATAAGCAACCAGATGATCCCGTTCCATATTTAATTTTATCTGTTTTATTTCTTTATCTATATGAACTCATAGTACATGCAAAAGACTGGGTCTCTAAGCTTCAACAGAGGATTTTAATGTGAAATTTATGGGACCTGCGAGCGCAGTCTTTTGATACCACTCCACTAGTCGTCGGGATTCAAGGTTGCATGGTTTCAAATATCGGCTAAATTCCGATATATATCGGCAATATGATTTCTGATTTTCAGATGCCCAATACGATATTAACACATAATGTCCCGACAATATCAGCTCATCTTACCGATATGGCCGATATCCCCAATGTTGATGGCTGATACTGATGATATTGATACTTAAGAACCACTGGCCAATAATGATACTCATACCGAGATTTAAAACCATGGTTCTAAGAGCAAATCAGAGTAGTTTGCACATACAACACCAATAATTTAGAGTGGCATTTCAACAGGAAAAATCTCAAGTTCTAATGCAAAAACCTTGATCTTACTTGGGGGTGCAGTGTTTTGACACCATCCACTAGTCGGCCAGGATACAAGCTTCTAAGAGCAAAATCGTATCATTTTCTGTCTATAATACCAATATCTAGTGCTTTTGTTTTAGGGTTAAAAACTAAACTTCACACATTCCAATCCTGATGTTTCTATTATTTTTTGCATACCAAATCCTGATCTCCTCCATTTAAATTAATGATAACAACACCAATGCCAAAGTTAATTTGGCATTGGAGCATGAAATGCAAGTTTGCTGAGGTACCAAATAAAGCTTATGGATAAGCTTATAATAACTACTTGAGTCTTGAACCTTTTTGGCATCATATTTGATGCTCTTTACCCTATTCAGTTTGCAACAATAATATCTGCTAGTAAATGTTCACATTTTATTTCTTGTTTCAAAGAGAATTGTAGAATACCAGAGCTCATTGATATGACAGACGTGCATTTCACGACATGATCCTTTTCAGGATATCAAAACCGCATCACCAATTATCATAAAAATAAAACTAGAGAAGTACAGTACATATCAGATTCTGTAGGAATGAATAATCTATTATTCATTCGCAGTGTGGCTATGCTATGTTTTCCTACATTCTTAAAACGATACCTAACACAAGGTGCAGATATTTTGCACAAGTAAATAAATACTAAAGGTGCTAACCTTCTTCTCTTTATCCTTTTCTTTTTGACACTTTAACAAAATTATATTACCACTCCAAAGATTTAACAATCACCAAATTGCTACACAAAATAATGTGTGCTGAAGGAAATGAAATCTGGGCCAAGAGTTTGAAGACATACTAAAGGAAGAAAATGTGCCAATACTTTGACATATTAGTACAGAGTAACTTCACCCGATTCAAGAAACCTCAAAGCATACGCAACATCAAACAATTACTCCATGGTCCCTATTTGACAATATAAAATGCAAGATAAGTGAGGCATAGTTTTATAATTGCATGACATGGCTAAATAAGTATACTGCTAGTATACCTTCATTGGTTGTCGACCATATTCCCGGATTCGCTTTTTGCCAATTTGAGGTTTAGGAGAAAGAGATCGTCTAACATTAGGTTTGGTATTGTTTCTCTGCTCTGAATGCAAAATCTTGGTCATAGTACTTCGAAGAGGAAATGGATTACTGCCTTCTTGAACCAATTCTTTCCACTCTCTATTGCGCCTACTTCTAGAAGTTTTAGATAACATTTCCCTCTCATTTTCTGAGTCAGTCTGATCATCTCCAAGCATATACTCCGGCTGTGAATTGTGTCTTCCATTGTGGTCATCCAAGGTTCGATTGCTCTTAGCCATGTCCTCAGAGAGTGATTCTTTTGCTTGTGCATAAAGATGAAAATTTGAAGATAAATGATCCCACAACCTGCAATAAGAAACAAAATATCATGATCTATGCCTACAATCCAGAAACTGAGGCGTCTGAGCGTTAAGAGAGAGTTACCAGGATACAAAGGAAACACTGTCATCCCCCAAAAATACATTCAGTTCCCTCCTTGCCTCCTCTTTGCTTCTTCCATTTCTCAGTAAAACAAGAACATACTCCTGCAGTAGTTGAAAGGTAAAAGATAAATGAATCAAGCTTGTATCTATATGGAGAAGAATGAGGAATAGAAATGACTAGAAGTATCAGAGGAAAAAACATTATCATAAAAGTATGTGATGACCCCATAGAAGTACAAAGCCAACATATAAAATGTTATGAAATCTGAATAATATAATAAACATTAAGTAGTCCAACAGTACATGATACAGACAAAGCCTGAGTAGTAATCCAACACAAAGCAACTATATCTCACCAATTAGAGGTTGACATTATAGAAAATACAGATCCACCTTATTGTTAGGATTATGACGTGAATACATCATGAAGGTTGATTAATGTCGAATTTGACAGTTTCCTTTTCTGGATCTGTTTTGAGTCCGAGTTGGATTCAAGTTTTCTTTACTCTAATTGAAGGTGTTTTGAGTCCGATTTAGATTCAAGTTTCCTTTATTCTGATTGAAAGAGTTTGTTTAGGACTAGGAGAGTTCTATGGTCTATAAATAACCCCTTAGGGGTGGCCTTCAATGTATTTCAAGAGACTCTTGTGAATTTGTAATTCCTAAGGGTGTAATTCATCTAGGTGAGAAATTCGTGAGAGAAGCTTAGCCACAAGGGTTCGCTGTTCTTGGCGGCCATCAAGTGCTTGTAACTTCTCAGCGTGAGGTATAAGTAATTCTTATTGTACTCCCCTAAAATTTCTCCCCTTCTCCCGTGGATGTACACACGATCTGTTTGATCGGTGGAACTACGTTATATTGTGTGTTGGTTTTCTATCTATTTTGTAATATCTTCTTCTCTTCTTCAAGTTGCCTTAGTAGATCTTGTGGTTCGTATCCGCTGCTACGCCCCAGTCGATTCGGTCGTTGGGGCGTCCTCCCTTGAAATTAAAACAATTGGTATCAGAGCAAGGTCAACGTGGAGATGTCTACGATCAAGTTTGATATTCGGAAGTTCGATGGCGTCATCAATTTCAGCAGGTAGCAGATTAGGATGAACGCTATCCTTACCTAGGGCGGGTTGAAGAAAGCACAACTCGAGAGGGAGAAAAAGCCTCAAGATATGAAAGAAAAAACTTGGCAGGAGTTGGATAAGAAAGCCTTGACAGCTATTCAACTTTGCTTGGCGGACGAAGTGTTGGATGAGTTTTCTACAGAGAAAACAGCTTCCTCGCTGTGAGAGCAACTTCAGGACCACTATCTGAAGAAGTTATTGACGAATCGATTGATTATGAAATAGCGTCTCTTTCTTCTCCGTATGCATGAAGGTACACCTATCAAGTCTCACATTACAGAATTTTCCTCTATTGCCAATGATCTAGATAAGATAGAGGTTTAAATAGAAGATGAAGATCAAGCACTTCTATTACTGTGTTCTATAACTTCTTCATATAAGAACTTTTAGGAAGCTATCATCAATGGAGGCAAGTCAACAATCAAGGTCAATGAGGTTAAGGAGCCTCTGCTCAAAAAGAACAAAATTAACACCCAGTTGACAGGTGAGTCTTATCATGATGATTCCGAGCAAGTTCATAATTCAAGGGAGAAGAGTAATAATGAAAGTTCCACGGGTAACTCAAAACACAAGAATTTGACGTGCAACTATTGTCACAAGAAGGGGGCGCATTAGATCTGAGTGTTGGCTTCGAAAGAAGAAACAACCAGATGCTAATATCACTGAACTGATTGAAGGAGATGAAGAACAGTGCGACATTTTATCTATTACAGACAGACCAGTTAGTAACAAAGATAGATGGGTCATAGATTCTGGATGTTCACAGCATATCAGTTCCAATAGAAAGATGTTCTCTTTATACACTTCGGTTCAAAGGGGAAAAGTCTTCATGGGGAATTCTGCTACAAGCAAGGTGGTTGGCGAAGGAACAATCCAGTTTCGATCTCATGATGGATGCATCACTACTCTTCAAGGCGTACGTCATATTCCCGAATCACGGTACAATCTCATCTCTCTTGGATCCCTATATAGAGAAGGGTTGTGTTTCAGTTCGAAAGTTTCCAAATAGGCCCATGTGATTTCAAGCCGAACGTGTCGGAAATGTGTATTGTTGCAGAATTCGGAGGTTACAGTTGGTAGATTGCAGTTATTCTCAGCTTCAAAAGCGATGATTGTGGAACAATTGAAGACTACGATGGATTCGAGCTCGGATGTTCAATTGTAACCCGAAAGGAGATTAGGACTAGGCGCGCAACAAGGTAGTCCAGATCGTTACTCCTATGGTAGAGCAAATTCTCATAGATCTTGTGTAGATCAAGAAGATCATTAGGTAATAAAGTTCAGGTTGGGCCTGAACTTATTCGGTCTAATCAAGATGTGAACCCTATGTGGGGGTTATGGAGAAGAGGGAGTGAGATGGAGATGAAGTTAAGTTTGTTCAATTGTGTGTAGATGCGAGCACATGGAACAAGGTGGCTATTCTCAGACTTGAACGTATTCAAGTCAAGGGGGAGATTGTTAGGATTATGACGTGAATATGTCATGAAGGTTGATTAATGTCGGATTTAGCAATTTCCTTTTCTGGATCTATTTTGAGTCCGAGTTGGCTTCAAGTTTTCTTTATTCTGATTGAAGATGTTTTGAGTTCGAGTTGGATTCAAGTTTCCTTTATTCTGATTGAAGGAGTTTGTTTAGGACTAGGAGAGTTCTATGGTATATAAATAACCCCTTAGGGTGGCCTTCAATGTATTCCAAGAGAAACCTATGAATTTGTAATTCTAAGGGTATAATTCATCTAGATGAGAAATTCGTGAGAGAAGCTTAGCCACAAGGGTCCGTTGTTCTTGGTGGCTATCAAGGGCTTGTAACTTCTCAGCGTGAGGTGCAAGTAATTCTTATTGTACTCCTTCAAAGTTTTAATAAATTTTCTCCCCCTTCTCCCGTGGACATACACACGATCTGTTTGATCAGTGGAACCACGTTACATTGTGTGTTGGCGTTCTATCTACTTTAGAATATTTTCTTCTTCTCTTCTTCAAGTTGCCTTAGTAGATACTGTGGTTCGTATCCGCTGCGCCGCCCCAGTCGATCCGGTCTCCTTTGAAATCACAACACTTACTGTTCTCTAGTCCAACATTAGTTCAACCTAGAATAGGATTTCAAAGAACAACAAAAGAAAGCTAGAAATAAAAAGACCCAAAAACTGTTAGAAGTGATAAGAAATAGTCCAAGGACAACCAGAAACTACCCCTTCCTGAGTGAAGACTAATAGCAGAGGCTGTATTTAAGCCCTAATGCCACACCTATGCAGAGAACAGTTGCGCGCATCATTAAGGTAAGCTTCCAGATTGAGGGATCAAAGTCTCTACCCAAAGGCTAGACTGGACCTATGTTGTTCAATACTCATAAAGTTCAGGCATTATTCCCATATTGCACAAATTTAGTGAATTCTGTGCGACATCTATTCATCTATTTCAAATAGTCGTCATCATAGACATCTTTCACTATGAATAATAATACCCGGACTTAGTGCGAGATTTATTTCCAAATCTGATCCTAGTTTGACTTGCAGTGAAAATTAATAGTTGACTATTTTCATTTTTTATTTCGGTTTTCTACTGAACTCAACATTCGTTTGGTTAATATTAACTTAAATTATTTTAGTTATAATATTATGTATTTTTAGTCATTTTCTAACATATTGTTGATTTTTTGGTTCTGTACTTTTTATTGATTTATGAATAACTCTCTGATGTATATGTATCTTAATGCTTTACATTCACATGTTTTATTGCCGAGTTTCATTCATTTTGTGAAATGTTCAGCCTGTATTATACACGACATTATTGGTACTATATTTCCATATGTTGAATGACTAAGGAGTGAATATCCATATTAACAAGTTTCCTTTTTCCTTCAATAGTCTTATTTAAGATGGCTTGCTTTTCCCAGTGATTTAACTGATTCAATAGTTAAGGTAGCCACCTTAAAGAGAAAAAGGGTGACGTCACAGCACTTTCCTTGAAGTCTTTCTGCGAAGAGTCTACGCGTAGGAACAAATGCTCGAGCCATGTGCTTTGCTAGAGATTTCAAGAATTCCTGTCCTGACTGCACTGAACCCCAATTAAATGAAATGCCAACAACAAACTACCATCTCCAAATTCAATGAACCTTACAAGAATTATCACTGTCCTAAGAAGAAGATCAAAATTTCATGAAATTCCAAGCTCCATCAACTAGCAAAAAGAATTTCTACATCATCCCTCAGCAACAACCAGGTTCACGTTTCATAATACCTAAATCTATACTTTTCTCCATAGAAGCCCTGCTCAAAATATGATTTCTTTCCGTTTTATCTTATCGAGGTAATAGATGTTCTCATCAGTTTTCAGAGAGTAACTAATATCCTCCAACAACCTTTACTATCAAGATATTCTCTTAACCCCCTTGTTCATTCTACAAATTCCATCATGTAAGTGAAAGAGAGCCCCCACCCCCACACCCACCCCCCACGCCCACCCCCACCCCCAAAAAAAAAAAACAAAAAAGAAGCGCAAATGCAAAGGCAAACATAAACACCAAAAAAAAGAAGGAAAAAAGAACAGCACCACAACTTCCTAGCTCAACAACCTGATATACCATTTGGCAGGCACACTACTCACAGATGAAAAATAAATAATGACTGACAAGTGCTTTTCTTTACCCAAATCCAGTTTTTCCTAAAATGACCACTTCCTGTCTAATATCAGAAGCTTAGAAATATACATACTGTTAGCTCAATAGTCCACAAAATCAGATTGGACAGTCTTCTAAAACTTTAAGCAATAATGCGCACACTTTTTACACATCCCAAAAGATTTATAACCAGTGACAATCAAACCGGTTAAAGACATTTGACTCCTTAAAAAACCTACACACATTTAAAAAATTATAAGTTGTATACATATTTAAAAAATTATAAGTTGTATACATCAGTGTTTTAAAAAACCCGTTTTATAACCCGTTATAACTCGTTATATAACATAACGCTGACCAATCGCTATGTAACAGGTCTAAAAAACGCAATGTTTGATAACTATGGTTATTTTGCTCGTAACTTACGTTATGTTACGTTATTAATGTAACGCATCGAAACCTACGTTACAGTGCAAGTCAACTTTTTATAACCTCATATTCTCTCGGTCTAGGGCAAAAACAAATCCCCCAAATTCGCTCGTTGCTCGTCCTCTCTGCAACATTGTCGTCGTGTCCTCGTCGGCGCCGAGAAGAAAACATACCTCCGATCGACAGTAAAAGAAAAAGACCTACCTCTGATGGATATCCGTCGTAGTGATTCTCGCTGGCGTCGTCTCCAAGCGGTGGTTCTCCATCTCCAAGCACAGGTAAGCTCTCTCCCCCAATCTGTCTCCCCCTGATCTCTCTCTGCTTTCTCGTCCCGATCACCCTGTCTGAGATCGGGAGATAGAGAGCAGAGAGATCGGAAGGGGGAGAGCAGAGAAATCAGGGATAAATATCAGAGAGAGTGAAGGATACGGGGGGTTTAATTGAATAGCATATTGTAGATTGAATTATGAATTATAATGAATAACATAACTAAAAATTATGAATTATGATTGAATCATGAATTGTTATAGATTGAATTATGAGTTTGTGTAGATTGAATAGTCTGATTAAAAATTATGAAATATAATGAAATATGTGAATCATATTGTTATTTGTGTAGATGAAATTATGAATTATAACTTGTGAATGTGAAAATTTATTCTGATACTTGCTAAAAATTGTTGTGAGACTTGCTAATGTTTTGATATTTTTTTAGATTTTTTAAAAATTATTTTCTTATTTATAATAAAATCTTAAATATAGTATATATATTTATTTTTATTAATTAAATATTAAATCGCGTAACCTACGTTATGCGTTACATTATAACCTATATTAACATAACAGAAGAAAAACGTTATCATTACGTTATCGTTATTTTAAACATTGGTATACATAGCACGCACATACATAACTTCCAACTCTGCCTTTATGATATTGACCAAACAGAGGCTTAAAATAACATTTTAACAACAAAATATTAACAGTGCTTATTAAATTTAAGAGAATCACATTGATCAAAATGTCATCTATATGCAATCGGCTTACAAAGATGAAAATCTCATACTCAAAATAAAAAACACGTTCAGAAGCCATCATTTTTCACATAAGCCTATTCCCATCTAAAGTGGGATAGGCCTATGAAGCAAGACAAGAGTCCGAAAAGCTCCAAGAAAATTGACATAGTATTTACAATCGGCTATCAACCTGATGTTAATCCTTAGTTGATGTCAAACTTCCAGCGGGAATAACTTTGCGCGGAAGAGATGCAACATAAGAAACTTGATCACCAATTTGCAGTTAGCTAGAGCTAACCTTCTCCAGTCCTATAATGCGAGCTAATTAAAATTTGAATTTCCATCCCCTAAACCACAAAAGATTCTAGATGAAAAAGTAAGAAGATACGACTTGCCATAAGGATCACATTTGTATCTAAGGCACAATATAGTCCCAGAGCCAAAAGATTGAATTTCCAAAATGAATTTACCATCCCTGAGAAAAATTTCTCTAGTGGCCGCTAGGACATTGAAATTGCTCAAACTTCATAAGTGCTGATTGACGGTGATCAAACTCTAAGATATGTTAAAGGGGTAGGAGAGTTTCGTTGTTAGCTTAGAATTCCTATTGTTTTTCTTTTCTTGCCGTATTTTATTTTCAGGTCAATTAGAATCGTAGACAGGGTTATTATTCCAATTTCATAATTATTTTTTTTCAGAGAATTCTAATTTCATAATTGGACCAGCCTACATATACCCATTAGGGTTACTCAGTATGGGAGTAGATGGTGGTTACTCGAAATTGAAACATAGATTTCTGTCACGTGAGACATTTACTTTGTCTTCTAGAACCTGTAATTGGTTGATTTGGATGTGAAAATCCATAAACAAGGTGTGAGTATCCTGTCTTTCAACTTTACTTTATCAATTGTCTCTATTTGCTGTTTTCCTGATCTGTAACCAGAATCAACTTAAACCCCTAGTTATAGGTTTTAGCCACATCAAACAACCAGTTATAACAAATCTCATCCCAAAATCCTTTCTACAAACTTAAAACCTGCAGGTCAACAGATCTAAACCCAAAGAAATCAGTTTTTAGTCGGTGCTAAGTCACTGATTCATTGAAATTTCCAGCTTCACGAAAAAACAATGTACCAGAACTATACGGGTTTTATGCTCCAGATTAATACTTCATTGATCTTCATGGGAGAGAAGAGGGTAAAGCTAATTCACGCACTATTTACTTCCCTTTGTAGGCTCACGTAACAAATATGATGATTGAATCGGCCAGTTAACTGAAATTATTAACAATAAACCAATAAAAATTTTTAATATTATCAGATAATGAGGGAGGTTTACATCACCAACCAAAAGAGAAACAAATGCCACAAGCCTAAATGTTCCCTGTTAATTCACTTTGCAATATCCAGTTAGAGTTTAACAAATGCCACAAGGCCACTTGTACTTAAGAAATGTTGACCAATAATCATGTTTTTTAAATTATGCTTTCAAATATCTGCCGATTCCAATATATATCGGCAATATTGTCGACTTCCGAGGTACCTGATACAATATAACCCTATAATATCAGTCATTATTGGGTTGGTATGGCCAATATTGTCAATATTGAAAGCTGATATCAATGATACTCATACTATAAACCATTAGCCGGTACTGATACCGATCCGAGACTTTAAACCATGATTGAAATATTGAAGTGCCGAACTAGAAGAAAACAGAATACAATATTTAAAGAAAAGATAACTGCTTTCCCTTGATTAAAGTGATGACAACACTAACGTAGAGAATCCTAGGGATGTCAGATGAAACAAAATATTCTTAAAAGATAAGAAAATGTACCAAAAGCTTACAAAAACCGAAATAGAAATATATTGTAACACAATGCCCATGTTAAAGTCAACATGAATGCATAAAGCAACTCATCCATCCTTTAATAGTATGAAGAATCTCCTTCATGCTTACTTGTTTCAATGTGATACTCCATCCTTTAATAGTCACAACTATTGTTTTGGTTACTAACAAGTCTTAATCAAAAGAAAACTTGAGAACAGAAACTTGTGTCAGCATTGCAAAGCGACACAAACATATACACATAATAACTTTTACCAGACATTCTTCTTTCTATTGTGTTAAATAAATTGCAGCTCTTAGAAATGGGCAAGCACGAGTTTTCCAAAACACATGGCCAACTGTGGTCTAGAAAGAGATGAATTACAACGCAATTAATAGAAAGTAAACGTCAAACTGCAGAGTTATAACAATTGCCTTCCTTTCACAAATGCTTTGCAGAATCCAAAAAGGAATCTTAGAATCAACGATGTAGCCACACCAACTTAGAAGAAGATCTACATTGGAAGAGATGCAATGTGCCCATAACCAAAGTGTACAAAATAAAAGGGTTTTTACAGCTATTACATGGTAAAAAGGAAAGGGAAAAAATTTCCTAGCAAGATAATTATCTTTTTTCCCATCATTTCTGTGGCAATTGTAGAAGCATCTAATTAAAGATCCATGTGTGCTGTCAGAGAAAATGCGGCTAATTCAGTTACAAGTTTCCAAGTCTTTTTAATAACTTGATAATGGTGCTTACATAGTAGTACAAATGTAGCAAATAAAGTTACAGGTTCTCCATGCTTTTTTAAGAATAATGTGATAGCTGAACATATAAAGTGGGTGGCCACCATACTAATGCCGGAGAGATAGATGGTGCAATACATATACAGTTCAAATCCCCCACACACCATTGTCAACATCGAAGGATCTTGAGTTTAAATGGATGAGATCAACCAAACAGGTCAAATTACAAAAACTCCACCAAGACCACAAATTTTCATTTGTAATACAGATGCAGCTTCTTTTCTGGTGTTCTTCATGATAATCATTAAACTAAGCAAAATAATAATCTCAAAATTAAATCCATAACAGTCCCAAATTAAGTCTGGTTTATATCTCTCAGTAAATAAACCAAGTGCGTACTGATATACCTAAGCATAACAGTTCTAGGAAGTGATTTAGTTCTGAATTAACATGTATCTTAATTAGAGCTGAAGTAGTTTGGCAATAAGGTAAGATTTCATACAAACAAAACACATAATAAAAAGCGAAACCACAGTGACAAGTATATGAACACACCAATCAAAACCAATTTTTACATGAACATGCCATTATTTAGTGGTTTTGGTAGTTTTTCACAGCACAATTTATTCTTAGCGGGAGATTTGACTCGTTTTGAGAAGCTGCATCTTAAGCAGAAGCAATCAGAAAACTCCTACACAAGAGGGCACACATGCCAAAAGTCAGAGACAGCTTCATTACTTACTCGTTATATATTCTTATAAGGTGCGTGATGAAGAAGTATCAATATGAAAATGTTCATGAAATTTCATAGCATTGCTCATTGAATTCATATGTTCAACCATATAAATTATGCAGACAGGATATATATTCATACTTAAATTAATCTCTTCTTCATTAATCACTTTCTTGTGTTCCATAATCACTTGCAAAACTGTTTCACAATCCATTCAATTGGAGCACTCAGTTCTATAGGAAGAACAAAAAGATCCAAAAGTAAACATCAAATAGACAGAAGGTCGTTTAGTGGATCCCAGCTTGGCAAATAGTTGTCCAGATAGATAGTAGTTTAATCCAGATTGACCTATTCTTGTAGTTACCTTCAATCCACCTCCAGTGTACAACATCTACAGATAAGAATCTCTGTGAGTGCTGAATATTAACTGTAGCCCACTGTGCAGAGCTTTGTTGGGCCCTTCAAGTATTTTGCAAGACCAGACCTATCCTCGAGTCAACTTCATTGAGCAACGTTGCCCTAACTAGTGAATTATATCCAAATTCTTATTCTCTGATCCCTTAAACACTGTCATTTTAAGAAGATAGCTCAAGGTACCTAAGTTACAAAGGTGCCCTTTGGTACCTGCGACTTTTTTTGGTTAAAATCATGTGGGAAAGTGCAAAGGAAAATTTAAGATGCTTATATGATTTAAGAAATGGGTACTTATGTGAAAAGGTAGTGAAACATCAGAGTGTTATTCTGCAATTTAGGAATCCTACAGTGTTTAGTTTAGGAAATCAAAAAGTTAAAAGAAGATCGGCACATGGAAGTTATGCAAATCCATGAGAGCAAGATTACAGAGTCCCAGAACAAGGAGAAGAAAAAGAAGAAAAAGACAATGAAAAAATAAAAGAAGAAGAAGAGGAAGAATGACAAGAAAAGGGAGTAAAAGAAAGACAAATAGAAGCAGAAACATGGGTTGTGCCAGTTTCAGCAAAAAAAAAAATAGGGCACACTAGATAAATCTAATCAAACCACTGCAATCAATTAGGATTTTGTTTTACTTCATTCTAAATAGGAGTCACAACAATGTTTGAAAAAGTGGGAGCGTAAAGTAAAAGGCTAAAACAAAATCTTTATATTGGAGTCTGCACTTCAATGCACAAAATTCAGAAGTTGTAAGCTTCGTACCAATAGCACCAATAGCACAAGCTTCGCATTTAATAGTGTAAGCTCCATAGTTTAGAGTTGTATACTATAGGCTATGTAACGAATGTCAAGGATGTGCTCCAAACGTACGGATGAGCTTCACAGTGAGCTTTTTAAAACATTGGTAATAGCTTTGGGGCCTAATAACATGAGAATTACAAGTCTATTTGTTGGCTTATCTAGCATATTGAAAAGATGCCTCGCATCAAATGTAACCTAAATCATACGCGTAACTAGACTCATAAATCTCAAGTTATTAGATCTTAATCTATGACTAGTATTAAATTGAAAAATAAAATAAAACTCAATTCAAATAAGATGGCTTGCTTAGACTTCATCCGGTAAATCAAACACAATTTACTGAACTACAAACTCTAATTATGTTGTGTTAGAAGAAAGGCTTGAAATATCACCTGATTCTGACACATCGCTAGTGTAGTAGCAGGATTTGGCCTATCCGAAACAATGACCCGATATCAAAACTGATATCAACTTATACTGATATTTAGTTTGGTTTTCTCCCCAAAAATCCAAAGAAAGAAGGTGCACTTCAGTAGATTCTCCCATCATCTGATTATGATAGTATCGTCAGTGCCATGCAGGGATTTGGCCTACCCAAAACAATATTAACCCAATTCGAAACTGATATCAACCGATGGTGAAGAAGATTGTTTTAGTTTGGTTTTCTCCCCAAAATTCCAGAAAAAAGAAGATGCACTTCAGTAGATTCTCCCGTCTCATGATTCGACAACACCCACCACACGCTCACGATGCATGTCTAATCATGTGAATCTAATCAATTAGATGCTCATGTAGTATTTATTACCCTTTGTCTCTCAAGAGTTGTGAGACTAGAGTAAATTAAAGACGTAATCCTAACCTTCTCAAACTATTAATCAACCCTAATGCGAACACTATCAATCCACTCAGCTCATACAAAGAGAGAAAGAGAGATTTGCTGTCGAAAGAAAAAGAATATATTTGTTGAAATTTAACTTTTATCAACACACTCAACAACCGAAGCCAGTTTATTTAAACCTTTTCACCCAATGTCTCAAATAGAGTAAGAGAGTTGGTTGTACTTAAAAGAAATGGGTATGGCGCTACTTTGATCTTTTAAGATGCAATGCAAGGAGGGAAATGGGACATTTTTCAATACACTCTACAAATGCCTAATTTGTTCATGTAGCTCCTCATTATCTAAGCAATGCCTCATTATTTAAGTAATGCATAACTTTGTAATAATAATCTTTTAACTTATACAGATTCCGAGATTCCAAACCATTACCAGAAGATTCATAACTGATGGTGTGAGTCCAGATGCATGTTAAAAAAAGAAAATGTTGATAAAATTGGATAATATGCACGTAAATAAAGAAAATGTTGACGAAATTAGGTACATAATGATCACGTGAATCAGCCAAGAGAAAATGGGATAATGAAAGGTTAATTATGTGGTTGATTATAATTTTATTAAGATGAATTTTCGGAAAACATTAGTAACAAGTAATTTGCACAGGGGCAAAAAGAATCAAATTTGATACAAGCAACTCTTAAAGTTCTACATTACAGACTAGTTTAGCAGTAAGTACACAATTACCTTAAGAGAGGAAATTTAACGAACCTCCTATCCTATATACGTAGATCAATGTTTTAAAAAAACCCGTTATGTAACTCGTTATAACCCGTTACAGAACATAACGACACCCAGCCGTTATATAATACTCGAAAAAACGCAATTCCCAATAACGAGCGAGCGTTACGAACGTGACGTTATGAAAATAACATAACGTTCGTAACTCACGTTATTTACACAAATTACAAATATAAAATAGCAAAGCGATTTCTCTCTCAAGACCAAATCTACGTGAAACCCTAAATTGGTGACGGCAAGCGAAGCATAGAAGCACCCAAGTTCCTCTTCTCTCTGCAGTCGACGGCGACAATGACGATGACTCTCTCATGTGGTTCCTCCTCTCTCTACATTTCCTCTTCAATTTCATTTCTCTCTCATCAGCGAGCATCAAAACACCCCAGTTCCTCATCGAAGCACCCCAGTTTCTCTCTCGTTGATCTCTTCAATTGAGGAACTTGTCATTGTATGATTGTAATGCTCCAAAAATAAAAAAAAAACACGACTCTTCAATTGACGAGAAACTCGTCGTCAATCTCTCTTCAATTGACGAGGAACCACATGACATCGGAGCACCTTAGTTCCTCGATGCTCGCTAAAATTTATTGTGAGACTTGCTAAATGTGTTATATATTATTTTGATATTTTTTAGATATTTTAAAATTATTATTCTATTTATAAAAAATTTAAATATAGTATGTATGTTTATTTTTATTAAATAAATATTAAATCGCGTAACCTACATTATGCGTTACGTTATAACCTATGTTAACATAACAAAGGAAAAACGTTATTGTTACATTATCGTTATTTTAAACATTGACGTAGATGGTAGGCCAAAACAAGTAAATTCAGGATCATTTACTCCAAAGTTCCCACCAAACAGCCCCCCCCCCCCCCAAAAAAAACACCACAAAACACAAAACCACCATCACCCCCACCAAGAAACAAAAAGTTGATAATAAATCAATACCCTACTGATCCTCAGGGCCCAAATCCTTCAAGTCGTTCTGCAGTGGACTATTATTACAAGTTCACTAGCATCAACATTCATATCAGTACAACAACAAATTCTCTGAAACTATTTCTTTCAGGCTGGGTATATAAATCATTTTCCTATAATCAATTCTATCAAAAGGAAAGTCTCATAAATTCCACATCAACATTTGAAATTAAATCCAAATTGAGATATTATTCCTTATCTTCCCCAACTCTCTATTGAGAACCTAATCATTATGTTGAATAGACCAATCAGTTGTCCGAATAGACTTCAATATAATAAATTAGTAGTAAATAAAGATGGATGGGAGAAAGAATGAAAGGACTGCTCGTAAATACTCTATCAGCCACGTTGGCAGCTATGTAGCACAGATACTCCTATCATGAAGCCGTGTCGTATCCGAAACATGTCCGACACACGTGTCATGTATATTAAGAATTCGTCATGTGTTCGCGTATCATGTGTCCATTTCAATGTTGTCGTGTCCGTGCAAGATAGGTTGGCAGGTCTCTTTGTAGCTACTATCCAGCTTTCATGGAGGCTAAAACAAGGAACAAGCTAGATTTGTTATGAATGAGTTCAAAGAGGAGAAAAAGGAAAGTAAAGGGAATGAAAAAAAAATTGCAGAAGAAAAGAGGTGGAGGAAATCAACCTTCAATACTGGATTTACAAAGAATAAAAAGCCACCTTTTTCCACCTTATTCTTTACTCAATCAAATCTCTTCTTCAAGCACATAAAATATCTATAAATATTGTAAAAGGAAGAATATAAGGCAAACTAGAAATTGTTTTTACCCATGCATAACCTTGAATCCCAATGTAATAAATAAGTAAAATAACTAAATATTATCGTCTCTCCGTATTTATATCTTTTTTTAATTAAAACCCACCAGAAACAATTTTTTTTTCAATCTTCAAATGATAAGTAAATAAATATAGATTGCTGTCTAGAAAGTAATGCAAGCAAATAAAAAATTGGGATGAAAAGCACATGGACAGGTTCAACAGGAATCCACCAATGAGAAGAAGATAAACAAAATAAAAGAAGGAAAGGAAAGGAAAAAAAGGATAGGAGAGATACAGATCGTTCAAAAGGAACTCAATTTCTTTTTATGCTCATCGAAGTTTTCTTCTACAGCAATGAACTTACACAGCATATACAGGCCAGAATATTACAGTCGTTGAGCACTGTATCTTATATTGGGGGCACATTTGGTTTCAAAAAATTATACTTGCATGTAGATTTATAATTCCTGAAACTGAGAATCAATGTAATTAAATTCCAGTTAATGTTGCATTATTTCTTGCAATGGTCAATTGAGTTTGGATTGCTTTTGTTTGACTAAATAAATTTGAATTCCTGAGTTCTAATTAATGTTGCTTTACATAGTTGTAGATGTAGGTACAATTACATTGTACTTAAAGTTGATTTATATAGTTATAGATGTAGATATATTTACCTTCATATCTCTATATATAGACATCTCATATGATCCATATCCCTGATATATTATCCGATATAAAAACGCCCCAACCGATATGAACCCGATATATATATATATATATATATATATATATATATATATATATATATATATATATATATAGAGAGAGAGAGAGAGACTTGTGTCATTACGGAAGGATTCGAAGCCGAATCCTTCCCACTCAAATACAACCCTACGACATTCGAATACAAGATCCATTCTGTTGAAGTTAATCTATATTATTTCAAGTATTTATAAACCAAAAAATAAAGTATTTTAAATATTTTTGCCCATGCATCAAGTAGGGAAAAAACAGACGGCCTAAATAGTGAGTTGGTTAGTTTAACGGTGTAGAACATTTGAAACCTAACAAAAATTGGTTTGTAGAGGTTTTTAAATGTTTAGATCATGATCAAATGGCCGGATCGAGAATTTGTATGTCTGAAGACATAGATCTAACCAACTTACTATTTTCGACAGTCCATTTTGCGCCGCTTTATGGATGGGCAAAAAGTATTCAAATCACTTAATTTTTGATTTTTAGTTACTTTAAATAATATACATCAACTTCAACATAGTGGATCTTGTATTTGAATGTTGGATGTTGGTATTTGAGTGGAAGGATTCGGGCTCGAATCCTTCCGGAATGACACAAGTCTCTCTCTCTCTCTCTCTCTCTCTCTCTCTATATATATATATATATATATATATATATATATATATATATATATATATAGGGCTTACTGTACCTCAGCCTGCAGGCTGAGAGAGTTTTCTCAGCCTGCGGGCGTGACAACATCACCGCCCCACATCTGTAAAAAAATTTGGCGGACAAAATCCTGTAAAATCCCGCCCAATTAAATGCAAGTCACCTCAACATTGTATTTTCCGAAAATACCCTCCCTCACAACCTTTTACCTTATTGTAAAAAAATTGTCTTCCAAAAAAATTTACAGCTCTAAAACTTCAACCGGCGGTTCTGATCCAATTAGTTCTTTTCCTTCAAAAATTTGATCCGTTTTTTAAAAAACATATTTGCAACTGATGGCGCCTAAGAAATCATCCGTCGAAAAAGGTACTACAAAAATGATATTTTCAAAAAATTTTAGGGTTTGTGTATTTAATAGTTTTAAATTTTTTTCAAGAATTATTTCTGAAGTCGCATGTTTTTTTAATTTTTTTTAAATATTGGAACCATGGTCGCAATTAAGAAAGAGATTTTCAAACTTTAGACGATAAAGGTCCTATTTTTTGAAAGTTTTTATTATTTACTTCTATTTTTACTGTGTCGCAGTTCAGATCTGTGCGACTTTGGAATTTTTTTTTTTTTTACCTTTCCTTGTAGACGAATGCGACTTAGGTCGCAGTATATGAAACTTACTTTTTTTTCTTACATACTGACGACATGGGGTCGCAGTTGTTTAAATAAGAGTTGTAGTCTCAAGTCTTCACCAAGGTCGCAGTTTATTTTAAATAATATGTTTTATCAAACTTGTGTCGCAGTTGTTTCTGTTTGAACTGTAGTCTTATGCGACCTTGGTCGCAGTGTTGACCCGGGTCGCAGTTGTTCTGATTGCACTGTAGTCTTATGCGACCTTGGTCGCAGTGCGACCTTGGTCGCAGTACATGTAGTGCGACCCTAGATTGCAGTGTAGTCCCAGTTCTAGTTGTTTTTTTTTTGCAATGCATGACTTCGACCGAGGTCGCAGTTTATTAAAAAACAAATATGCTTTTTATTCCCTTATAATTTTTAAATAATCATTGGTCTAAAGTGTTTAATTTTTCTTCCTACGTAGGTAAACAACAGATACAGGTTCGTCCTCTGAGATCAAGCATAAAACCAATGTGCCAGTTAATGAAGAAATTTAAGAAGTACATACAGGCTGATTTCGTAGAGGCGATGAAGAATACCCCATTTGGCCCAATCTTCATGGCGTTCTACAATGAAGAATTTGGGGCTGAAAAGGCTCTAAAATCAAACGTTGCCGTACTGCGTATTTTAGACCAGTATGACAGGAATAAAAAAACCTTTACAATTGGGGGCAAAGAGATTGAGTTAACAGTGGAGGATGTTGCCCTAACTTTTGGTCTACCTGTCAATGGGGCAGATTTTGTGATGAATAAGACATGTACGATGAAAGATAGAGGGGTTATAAAACATTTTTTCCCCAATATAAAGAAGATCACAAAAGTATCTATTGAAGATGCTTTGGATGATCTTCTTGTCAAGAGAAGGAAGAGGGATATATTAGATGTGACACCGGATGAACAATCTGAGCAGCAATTGTCTATAAATGAAATTATAAGAGACATAAATAGACTTGCAGCTCAAGACTTTACCACATTAGTCATCCTATACATGTCGGCCACTCTTTTCTTCTCTGGCAGTAAATGCACGGTGCCGTGGTATATTGTGGAACAGATTGCCAATATGCAACTGATGAGGACAATATGCTGGGCAAAAGCTGTTTGGCAATTCCTGATTGACTCAATGGACATCTTCAGGCAAAGCACGTACGAGCTACAAGGATGCTCAGTGCAAATTATTGTAAGTACAAATCTCAAATTTGGCCAACATTGTATGAAATTTACCCAAAATATTAGCAGATCTCTACTTGAAGTTGATCTAAAAAAGATTGACAGCAATACTGTAAGTTAAACTTTTTTTTATGTGTAGTACAAATAAAATGCGACCATAGTCGCAGTATTGAGCCACCTTTCGCAGTTCGTTTTCTGCCTGACAAATAATGTGCGACCATGGTCGCATTCTCTTGAAAATACCCTTTTCAACAGAATTGCGACCATGGTCGAGTGTTGAGCTGCATGTCTTGGCAGATAAATTTTGGCACGACAAACATACTGCGACCATGGTCGCATTCTTATCCAAAATATTTCATAAATAAACTGCGACCATGATCGCAGTATCATTATTTCATTGTTTTAATTTTAGCTTACCTTCTTCTTTTTATTTTCAGATTTTGAGTCGAATGGCCAACATCTCTAATGATGAAAAAAATATGGTTAGCCTTCCTGTTGAAGGGGAAGAGGATGAGGAAGAAGAAGTAGCAGAAGATGAAGGTGAAGAAAAAGAAGAAGAAGAAGGTGAAAGTGAAGGAGATGAAGGAGGCCATACATGTAATGAGGCTGACATCCCGGCGGAAAAGGAGCCAGAACCGGCTGAAACGAGTGAGCAAGAACCAATTTTTGAAGGTTATTTGCCACCTCCACCGGATGTTCAAGCAGAAGAAATAAAACGATTGAGGTCTGAAAATCAGCACTTGAGAGATTATGTTTCTCAGCTTGAAAAAAAGATTGAAAATATGGAGACTGAGAAAAGAGTCAAGGCTGAATTAAAATTTAAAGGGAGAGAAAAAAAAGAGAAGAAAAAACAAAAAAGGCAGCAGAGGAAATTAAAGGTTAAAGAAGAGGAAGAAGAAGAGCTGCTGAGAGCAGCCGCTGCTGCGAAGAAGGAGAAGGAGAAGAAGAGAAAAGAAGAGAAGGAAAAGGAGAACAGGAGGAGAGAAGTGGAGGAGAAGGAGAAGGAGAATAGAAGAAGGGAAGAGGAGGAGAATGAAAGGAGGAAGAGGGAAGAGGAAGAGAAAGAGAAGGAGAAGATGAGGGAAGAAGAGAAGGAAAAGGAGAACAAGAGGAGAGAAGTGGAGGAGAAGGCGAAGGAGAATAGAAGAAGGGAAGAGGAGGAGAATGAAAGGAGAATGAGGGAAGAAGAGGAGAAGGAGAAGAAGAGGAGGGAAAAGGAGGAGCAGGAGAAGGAGAAGAGGAGGAGGGAAGAGGAGGGGCAGGAGAGGAGGAGGAGGTAAGAGGAAGAGAATGAGAAGAAGAGGAGGAAGGCGCAGATGGAGAACAAAAGAATGAAGGAGCAGATGGAGAAGCAGGCTGAAGAGGAGAAGAAGAAAAAACTGGAAGAGGATAAAATAATGGGTTCTGAGTCTGTTTTAAATATTACTGGAGAAGATATTCCAAGTTTTTCTCTGAATATAACACAAATGACTCAAGAAATCCAAAGAGATAGAGCTTCTGAAGAAGAAATTCAAGAACATACTCCGCCTCAGAAGCAATCCTCAAAAGAAGCTGTATTGGAAACCTCTAAAGGAACAATAGAAAGGGGAGTCAAAGAACGCAAGCGCGCTGAAAGAGATCGCGATGACTCCGACTTTGTTTATCCAAAACAGAAGAAGAAAAAAAATGAAAATCCTCTTCCACAGCCTGCGGCTGCGAGTTCTACCGCTGGTTTCGGCGACAAAGAGATTTCCTCCACTGAGCCAAAATCAAGAGAATTGACCGAAACCACATCATACAGAATTCTGCAGCCCCATCAACAAGCTCTTATAAAACATTTCTTCGACAAGTCCTACTCTGAGTAAGTTAATTCATATCAAAAAAATTCTGTTATACCTTTATATAAGAACAATTAAATTACTAACTTTGTTTTGAATATCTTGCAGTTCTACTGCGTATCAGGATACCAATAATGCAATCATCATTTCAAGGAATGACATTGAGGACCTGATGTTCAGTAGAGACTTAGATGCAAATGTAATTCATTTCTACATGCAGCATCTTGAGAAAAGAGAAGGATTAAAAAGCATATTCTTCCGAAGCGAAGCTTGGGTAAAAATCTACTTTCTCCTTTACGGTTTAATGTAATATCAACTCTGGAACAGATTACTAATATTCTCTATCTCTGTGTAGGCATAAATCATGTACTGCGACTAAGGTCGCAGTGAATAATTAAAATGTACTGCTACTAACACATGTACTGCGACTAAGGTCGCAGTGTATAATTAAAATGTACTGCTACTAACACATGTACTGCGACTAAGGTCGCAATTTATAATTAAAATGTATTGCTACTAACTCAGGTACTGCGACAGCTGCGACCTGCGACCAAGGTCGCAGCTGCAACTAAGGTAATTAAAATATACTGCGACTAAGTCATGTTCTCTATCACTCTGTAGGCATGTACTTCGACTAAGGTCGCAGTTTTAAAATATAATAGTAAGAACGCTGCGACCTTGATCGCAGTGTCTTTTCTTGACTTAATGACTCCTAATTTAATTAATTTTTTGTTATATTTTTAATTCATTTTATATTTGATTTAAATTTTTTTTCTTGTCCGCAGCACGGTGTTGTAAATAAAATTGAAGATCTGGAAGGTCATTTCATCAAGCAGAAGCTGTTAAAAAACTGGACAGCTGACGTGCAGTACATGTTCTTCCCGATCAATCACAAACATAGTGCCGACGAATTGGGATTTCACTGGACCTTGCTGGTATTCGATTGCTCCACAGAAGAGTGGATTTTTTACAACTCTTTGGTCCCAGCTGACAAAAAAAGTAGTATAACAAAGCTTTACCAAAGAGATGCAAGAATAATGGTGAGTTAAATTTTAATATTTTGATTACTGGAAACTTGCAATTAATTTGATTAATACTAATTTTTGTTCCTATTGACATTGCAGAAAGATAGATTATTAGAGATTTTTGAGATTCATTCCAAAAAATTAATGAGAAAAATTAAAATAAAATACGCAAAATGCCCCCAACAAGCAAACAGGTATATAAATTTTTGACATGTAATTTCATTTCATATTTTCTACTTTTTTTTAGTACAAAAACTAATTTCATTTAATGATTGCTCTACGGAAATTTCAGTGTTGATTGCGCTATATATGTATGCAAGTACATGGAAAGCATAGCGACTGGCTATCATCTATTAGCTGCTGATGCTGTTACGGTTGCTGGTGTACAGAAACTAAGAAGTGAGCTTGCATACATGATACTTGCAGATGTAGAGAAGAGTTGGGATGAAGAAACAGACATTATACGACATACGACATATGAAGACTGATCTCCGTGCAAATTATTGATATACCACAATTTTTTTTATAAATGTAAAAAATATTTCAAGTGCAATTCATTGCATAATTTTTTGTTGTATTGATTTAATTTATACACAGTTCTATACATTTATATATTATAAGTTCCATTGATTATTTACAGTCTTCATTTGTTACAACTTGGCTTTTACTATTGCGTACTGATGTTAGAAACAAACATGTCTTCAGTAATTGTGTTATTCAACAACAACACTGCGACCTTCGTCGCTATGCGTGTTAATATTAAGGAAACACCTACCTAACGTACAGCGACTTAAGTCTTCACCATCTCAAAATTCTAAAAAGAAGGTTGCGACTATGGTCGCAGTTGATAGCCGCAGCCTTAGTAAAATACAATGCGACTTTGGTCGCAGTTGATGCGGCAATGTTTTAATCAACAATAACAATGCGACCTTGGTTGCTATGCGTGTTAATATTAAGGAAACACATACCTAACGTACTGCGACTTAAGTCTTCACCATCTCAAAATTCTAAAAAGAAGGTTGCGACAGTTGATAGCCGCAGTCTAAATAAAATACAATGCGACCTTGTTCGCAGTTGATGGCGGCAATGTTTTAATCAACAACAACACTGCGACCTTGGTCGCTATGCGTGTTAATATAAAGGAAACACCTACCTAAAGTACTGCGACCTAAGTCGCAGTACATGTAGTGCGACCTAAGTCGTAGTACATGTAGTGCGACCTTAGATTGCAGTTGCTGGCCATCTTTATCAATAAGAATACTGCGACCTTGGTCGCAATTAACCATGTACACTGCGACCAAAGTCTCTAACTACATTATGTACAAAAAAAATTAAACTATAAAGTAGAATTTTGTAGCATTAAAACTTTAAAGTACAAGTACATACAAAAAATAATACAGTAGAAATCAAAGAATGATAATAAATCTGATTATAATTACATGCCAGTGTCAGAATGCGACTAAATCTCTCTACACTGTGCGACCCTGGTCGCACTTCATAAAAAATTGAAGTCTTTGTTCCTTCGAGATGGAGGCAACCCAAACCTACTTCTTCTGCCAATAAAAAAATAAATAGTAAGAATTATAAACATTAATCGTTATAAAAAAAATGATTAACAGGTTTAATGTAATATACCATTAACGGACAACCAGTCCTGTAATGGCCCAGCTCTTGGCAGTTACCACATCTTCGATGCTTCACTTCCTTCTGATATATAGAATCTTCAAAACCAGACTTAAGCCTGGATGCAGCTCTAGGTCTCCCCTTGGTTGGTACAGGGCCAATTGGATCACGTATATTCAATTCTTCACCATCTCGCAATATGACAACGGATCCACTGGAACCAACGGCAGTCTTAGGATGCGATGAATGATCATTTCCTGACATTGCTCTGTATTCTCTAGTGGTATCTTGGGCAAAACTTTCCAAAACTCCCTCCAACTTTGAAATTTTTTCATCAGAATCAGCGACCATGTCCAGAATTGCATTAAATTTTGAACGAACTGTCCACAATCTAGCCGTCCGTGGAGTTCCTTGACTGGGAAAAGGCCTCATGTCATTTTCAATTGCAACGTTTTTGTAACGAGCATCCAACCTCCATCTCTGAAGTATATATGATTCCGGTATATGTGTAACGTGATTGCGCCACAAAATACACAGAATATGTCTACATAGGATACCCTCTGTTTCAAATAACGAGCAACTGCAAGAAACATGAAGTTCCTCTCGCTTATCATAACTGACCTTTTCCCAACTGTATTTTGATTCTGAAAAATTACCAACCAAATATGTTGATCCAGGTTTGTCCTGTTCCACCTCTTCTGAAAACAGTGTCATTACAACTGCCCATTCCTTTTGGAACAACTGAAAAATCTTCGGTGTATACAACTTCGAAACCTGTATCTCATATGGATTGGATGTACAATTGGGCACAGAATTCAAACCCCTAAAATCTTGAAGAGATTCAGATGCACGACGGGAAGCAACGGCTTTATCATATTGGTGAACAAATTCCACTAGTTTAGTGTTTGAGTTAACAAAACCATCAAAGAAGGAATTAATACTCTCGGACCTCTGACTGGTTGTCATTCCAGCACAGAAAACATCCTTGAGATATGCATTAACCCAATGTCCACGAAGCCTGTACATCTTCATCAACCAACTGCCATCTTCTTCTTCTAACTGATATTTTTCACTCATCAGACGCCATCGTTCCTCACAAGTGCTTATATCGCGGGAGGTGTACCAAGCATGGAAATCGGAGACCATATCTTCTCCATACTTGTTAGCCATTGGGATTTGTTGCTCGGCAATATGTTTCCGTACATGCCAGAAACAGTAACGGTGCCGAGACGTAGGGAAAACAATCTTGATGGCCTCACCAATCTGCGCATCCTGATCAGTAATAATCAGCTTCGGTTCAACTCCATGCATGCACTTGAGCCATTTTTGGAATAACCAAACAAAAGTATCCCTCTGCTCATCAGCAAGCACTGCACAGCCGAACAAAATTGACTGCCGGTGATGATTTACTCCAGTGAATGGAGCAAATGGCAAGCTCAAGTGATTAGTCATGTATGTGGTGTCAAAAATGATCACATCACAGAAGCTCAGATACGAGGAAATAGCTCTTCCATCAGCCCAAAAAATGCTTCTAAGTGTGCCCGCGTTATCAACTTCACTTGAAAAGAAGAATTCTGGATCGGTCTCGGCTTTCTCTTGAAAATATTTGATAATAGCAATAAACTCATGACCGCAATTATTTCTACGTTGACGAGTGAAATCAATAACTTGTTGAGGGCGCACTTCTTCACAGCCTTCTCCCTGGCTCATTGCATTAACGCGGGAAATATTTGAAGGCCGCATTCCAACATCAACCAGATTGGTCATAATGCTTCTGCTAATTTTTGAACGATGATTCTGGTGAGAGTAATGGTGATGTACCTTATCCGGGCTTGACAATTCATGTGAATGAGTATCAACAAATTTTGTGATAACCCAATGTCTTTTGTCCAAAAAAAAACGAAGACGGATATGCATCTCAGCAGGACAAGCTACTCTAGTGTTAACTCGACGATGCACTGTAAGCCCCTCTTGTCTTTTGTCACACAACTTCTTCAGCCCTTCTTTGTTGCAGCAAAATCTTCTGCAAATAATCTCATGAGGAGGCTTCCGTGACTTATCTGTACTTTTTCTTCTCACGCTAAAACCTCTATTCCTTGCAAAACAATTGTAGAAATTGTATGCTTCCATATGCGACAGGAACTGTTTCCCTATAAACTTATCTGAGCTTCCAGACATTTCTGCATGTGCATTCATATCCTACAAAAAGAATTTACACGAATTAAATGAATATAAATATTTATTAGATATCACTGTATTCTAAAATATAAGTTATATAAATGCGACCAAGGTCGCATAAGAGATGAAAACAATTTACTTCTTATCAGCTGTTGCGATCAAGGTCGCAGTTATCCGTATGAGAAGAAATCTATATTACTTATTACTAAAGACTGCGACCTAAGTCGCAGTAAATAAAAATAAGATTTCACATACGACATGAAATCTATAATACTCCTTATTGAAGACTGCGACCTAAGTCGCATTAATCAGTATGTGAATAAATCTATATTATTCCTTACTAAAGACTGCGATCTAAGTCGCAGTTATCCGCATGTGAAGAAATCTATATTACTCCTTACTAAAGACTATGACCTAAGTCACAGTTATCCGTATGTGAAGAAATATATATTACTCCTTACTAAAGACTGCGACCTAAGACGCATACCCTAGAAAAAAAGAATTCACAGCCGGAGATTATTTTCAAATAAGATTGCGACCGAATATTAAAAAGGTCGAAGTACCTCACAGTCTAAAGAGAAAACATTAAATATTTAAGAAATTGTTTTTAAAATATATATAAACAATTAAAACCTGTTGATCGGCATGCAGAGATGTCAACCCTTCAAGATTTTCAATATTCTGAGAGAAAGTAGAACCAGATGCAATATCTTCCATATTAAGATCGCCGGTATACTGCTCAGACGTCGACATTAAATATTTTGCAGAAAAAAATTGATCTGAAAAGATTTTATATTTTCAGAAAAAGGTGAAACTAGATCTTTCAAAAAGAGGTCAGGAAATAGGGTGAAAAGTAATTTATATCATATAAAGAGCGGCAAAAAATAAAAGGGGGAAAAATAATAATAAACAATAAGGAAAAGTTATCATAAGGGGTATTTGGTAATTTAACTTCTACCTAAAAGCGGGCCGCAAGTCAGTGAGGTGACAAATTGAGCCACGTCACCGCAGGCTGAGAGAATACTCTCAGCCCGCGGGCTGATATACATTTTTCTCATATATATATGTATATATATATATATATGTATATATATATATATATATGTATATATATATATGTATGTATGTATATACATATATATACACACACACACACACATATGTGTGTGTAGTAACCTTCAATTTATTCACTTCAGAAGTGAACCTCCAGCTCACCCCTTCTTAAGAAAGTTGTATTTGGAGTTCCTCAATTACCAGAGATGAAAGATGCTTCGAATTGATATCCAGGGAATTGTGTAAAAAAATGGATCCCTTGAAGAAAATAAACATACAGAAAAGTGTGCATCTTATCCTGTCATAACCCTAACAAGTCTTGAGGTTGTGTGCATACATCTCATTCAATTGAAGTCTCTCATCTAGGCACATTAAAATCCTAAACTAGCCCGAATCAAACTTTTAAATTGCAAGTTATAACCCTTCAGAACTACAGCAATTATACAAGTATGGAAATAGATAGTTGCTAAGCAAAAAACTTAATTGTATTGAACTAGGACTAAATCTGACTTGGGTTCCTACGGAACTCACACCAAAACTAAGACTTAAAGTATGCCCAAGACCAATTGATTACATCAATGAGAATAAAGCAAGGAATCACAAGCACAACTCACTTCCAAACACCATGAATTGATCTTAAAATCTATTGAACTAGAAGCGTAAATCAAGGTTTGAAATCTTGGTATCAATATCAGTGTGTCAGCCACAGGTCTTTGGTACGAGAATCAGCAATATCAGACATTATCTGTTGTTTCATCTCAACAATATCGGTATTTCTCGATCATATTAGCAATATCAGTATCAAGTGTACATATTAGATATCAAGCAACATTTCAAACCTTGGTGTTGTAAACAAACAACATCGGTTGACTTTAGTTGGCATTGTTAGCAGATAGTAGCATATTACAAGTTTTAATATGATGAGATCAATCATCAAAACATTTTGTATGAGTAAGTAATATCATGGGACGTTATCACTATGAAAGAATATTCCACAAGCATTACTCATCTAATTTAGCACTAATTCTCTATTGTTATCCCATTGCAGATTGTTACTTAAAATAAAATACCTTGTCTAAAAAAACCTATAGTAATCAAAATTGGACCCGCATCAAGAGGATGACACGTGTCCAAACTACCAAGTGCTTCTCCCGAGAGATCCGCAATTCCCAGAGTCCATCTCGAAGCCTCTGCCACTCCTGGCCATCTCAGAGCAGCTACCCTCCACTCCGAAGACCTTACTGCTCCAGAACCTTCCACAATCTGAAGTCTCCAACTCCCAGCCAGAAGCTTCAAACAGCAGTATGCCGAGATATCTTCCTACCGTTTACGCTGCTCCATCCTCCTCACATTGAAGACGTGTAACGCCCCCACATTAAAATGGACGGTTATACATGACAACGGATATTCCTGCACGCCACCCCAGCCAATCACGGAGGTGATCGAAGTCGTTGCGTAGGATCCAGCACGTGCAGATCGTGTCATTACCACAACCCAACAATTCTGCCTCCACTAAAGCATCCACGACAGGATATATGATCTTTCTTCTCCTAGAAGGAGATCGCTATCCAAATCCTCATAAGCACACACACCGCACCAACACACCAGACAGTTCTCCTCTGCTAACGCACCAACACACCCGCAGTTGTCCTCTGCGCGGTCCTTTCTCCGACCGCGCCAGTAGTATATCCTCTATCGGTCCTTCTTATCACGACCACAGTTGTTCTTTGTACAGCACATCTATCCGCTACTTCGGCAGTTGTCCTATGTCGGTCTTTCCTTTCCATTCCACCTATTAATTCTCACGCCCGAGGGTCTTAGGCCGGCACCACAACGGTGCTACTGACTTGAAAGGCGTCTTTTTCTGTGTGTGCTCTGATAGGTACCATTCGTAGAGCGCTCAAATTGCTTATGGTGAGTTTAATCCACGGTAAGCCGATTTTTATCCACCACAAATAGGTGCTTTAATGAAAATATGAATCTATACTCAAGATCTCCCCCCATCCAACTTAAAATCTTCCTCAAAAAAAGCCTCTTTCCTAACGTCGATGGCCCGAAAAAGCAAACCATCACCCACAACAGCGTCCCTTCAAAAGGCAGGACCAACAGCACCATTGGGGCACGGTTCCCCCGCCTGTCGTCAATCGACAGCATGTCACCGAGGATACTGGCCTCTCCTCACCTTAGGGGGCATCCACCAATGTCCAACCGACGACGTTGTACGAAAGCTAGATCCTCATATGCTCGCCGACATGAAAGAGCAGATGAAGGAGTAACAGATCCGAATCAGATCGCGATTGAGAGCAAGCCACCCTCGATCGTGAGAATGCCGGCCGCGAGTAGGAGGCATTAAAGTATCACAACGACCAACTCCAGGCGCAAATCACCACCCTCTAAAGAACCCAGAAGCAGACGCAACCCGAAAGAGAGCCTGAAATCGGAGAAACTCGGACTGATGGGCCCATCACAAATCTAAGGCGGCCCAAAACGTCCCCCTTGCACGAAGACTACTCCGACAACAAGACCAATTCGCCTCGTTTCCGAACAGAAGCTTATCACCGCCGAACTCGGAGAGGAATTGAAGAATCGCCAGACATCCGAGCCCTCGACAAGTTGATCCAAAAACAGATCGAGGCTAACTGTAACTCTGGAGCGGGCCAAAATAAGTCGCTGCCAGAGTCTCTGACTCCCCTCTCTCCGAAGAGATCCTGGAGTGCGATTTCCGAAAAAGTTCGCAACTCCGACTTTTGATTACCCCAAAACGAGTGACCTTGTTCAACACATCAGGCACTTTAAGGACAAGATGATAGTCTCCGCAACGATCCGCTCATGTGCCTAACCTTTCCATCCAGTCTGAAAAGCGTGGCCTCGAATTGTACTCCTTGCCACCACATTTCTCCACAATTTCGAGGAGGTAACCGAAGCGTTTCTCACTCAGTACGTCTCTCGCTGAGGACCAAGAACCACCACCTCTTTCTCACTATCAAAATGAGGTAGGGCGACAGCCTCAACTCCTACATCGGCTACTTCCAGAGCCAGCTGGCCAAAGTTTCCTACTGCGGTGAGGATGTCAAACACTTGCATTCATCAGCAGACTACAAATTTCTAACCCCCTGTACAAGCATCTACTAAGGGGATGTTTGTTGGTCGTAAAAGTCGTAAAAGGTCGTAATTCGCAAATGACTTGCAACCTAATTACAACTACGGCGTTTGTTTAGACCGTAATTCGTAAAAGACTTACACAACCCAACTACCACTCACTTGTAACCCAATTACCACTCACTTGCAGCCCACTTACAGTTAATTTTATGGTCATGCAAATTTGCATTATTTTTTATGTTAATATTAATTTTTTTAATATTTAGCATTTTTAGTATTTATTTGCAATATTTTAAAAAATTTAATCACCAAATAGTTAATTTGGAGTCTTTTCCACTTACGACTTACACATTACGACAACCGAACACCATAAAATACAATACACTTTCTCACTTACAACTTTATATTACCAACCAAACACCGTAAACTTACATGCATGTAACTCATTTATAACTGTAAAAGACTTTACCAATTACGACTTACGAATTACGACCAATTACGATAACCAAACAGACCCTTAGAGGACAAAAGTTTGCAGAGACCGCTGATGGGATCTCCCACACTCGAAAACAACGCAAGCTCACTAAATCACTCCATATCCAACCAACTATACTGGAGGTAGAGATCAGCACTCTGAAGAGACATGGTCATACCAATTCCAAAAGCCAAGGTTAAAACAGAACCATTTCCATTCCAAAACCAGGGACGATCTAAACAAAACCATTTCCATTCCAAAAAATATTTCCATTCCAAAAATATTCCATTCTAAAAATATTTCCATAAAGATAACCACTCCATTAAATTCATTTGATTACATCTAACAGAGTAACAAATCCTTTTACATCCTGTGTTTACGTTTTTTTTTAAAAATATACAGTAGATCCAAATCAAGATGCTCCAGTCCTGCCACCATTAATAGATCCCCAATGTTGAACAACAAAGATTTGTTCATTGGAGAACCAGAAGCGGTCGTCTATCTTCATCAGTGACATGGCTCCTGAACAGGCAATCCTATGCTCCACTTTCGTGCCTCTCCCAGGCAGCAAAATGAGGACTCTCAGGAACCCTGCGAGAGCGAGGCAGCAGCTCTTCGGAAACTAAAGCTTGTAAGACACACAAGAAGGTGATGATATCACATCCCCTTCGAGGTGTTTTGAGGAAGAGCTCTGGACTCCTGGTGAGAAGCACGCCCAGCCGATGAGCTCCCTCTCCTCCTCCCTCGAACATGCCATCAAAAAAAAGATTATGAACCTCAAGGTCAAACTTTGCATGCCCAAGATCAAATGACTCGAAAGCCAGATCGCCCAATCCAATTGAAGCAAGAGTCCTACATGTCCTTTCCGACGGCGGCACCCTGTCACGGCAACTAATGAGCCGTAATAGATCCTTCACAGCGACAAATGTGACGCACCTCCAGACTCCCTATAAGAGAGCTTGATCACCATTTCCTCGTCCTCCTCCCTCTCTTTTCCTTCCTCCATCTGATGAAAAGAAAAGGGGACATGGTGGCTCAGCAAGAAAAGAAGAAGTTAGGGTTTCGAAGCGAGGATTTTTGAAGAAGACATAGAAGATTATTTCCTCCCACATATTCTCTCTATTTATAAATGGATGAGAAGCCAAGCCACCTCTAATTCAAATTGTCAATTCTTGAAAAGTCAGCTCACATCTAGAGATTTTCGGTCAACAGTAAAGATAGAAAATCAACCATCGTCGTCAACTCATAAAACCCTACAATCCCAATCATAATGACGCTGGGATTCGAAGAGACGCAGGACACAACCTTTTAAGAGTTTCAGCCGCCCGACGTGACAACTGGCAGCCAGTTGTGCAACCCACAATTAATTCCAAAAGATCCGCAGTGATCCGAAGAAATTTGTCGCACACTCCTCTGCCCACAAGCGTCATAATGAGTTTTAAGACATTGATAATCCATCCGAGTATCCTCGCTTCCCCGACTTCCCTTCCGTAGACTCGACAAGTGGGGAAGCGGGGGCATCTGAAGTGGTCAAAATTTGATTCGCATCAAAATGATGACACGTGTCCAAACTATCAAGTGCTTCCCCCGAGAGATCTGCAACTCCCAAAGTCGATCCCCCCAGACATCACCTCTTGTCCATCTCGTAGCTACTCTTCACTCCGAAAAGTTACCGCTCCGGAACCTTCCACAGTCCAAAGTCTCCAACTCCGAGTCAGAAGCTCCAAATAACAGTCTGTAGAGATTTTCGCTACCATTATGCCGCTCCGTTCTTCCTCATATTAAAGACCTGTAACTTCCCCACGTTAAAGCGGGCAGTTATACATGACAACAGATATTCATACGCGCACTCCAGCCAATCACGGAGGTAATCGCGACAATTGTGTAGGATCCAGCACTTGCAGATCGTTTTGTTACCACGGACCACCAATTCCACCTCCACTCCAGCATCCACAACAGATATGTATGATCTTTTCCTAAGAGGAGATCGCTTCTCTAATCCTCATAAGCACACACTACACCAACACAGCAGGCAGTTCTCTACTAATGCACCAACATACCCGCAGTTGTCCTATGCGCGGTCCTTCCTCTCACCACACTGATAGTTATCCTCTATCGATCCTTTCTACACACCCGCAGTTGTCCTCCGCGCGGCACCTCCATTCACTACCCTAGCAGTTGTCCTCTGTCGATCTTTCCTTTACATTTCACCTACTGATTCTCATACCCGAGGGTCGTAGGCGGGCATCACACCGATGCTCTTAACCTGAAAAGTGTCTTTTCCCGTGTGTGCTCTGACATGTACCGTCCGAAGAGGGCCCAAATTGCTTATGGTGGGGTTCAATCCACGGTAAGCCGGTTTTATCCACCACAAATCATAGCAAAGTTCTTTTAGAACTTCCATGGTGCACTGCTCTTTTTTTAGCGAGGATCATAATAGAGGTGCACACAACTTAAAAATCTTGAGGTCACAATGTTGTGTTATATTAAGATTTCTTCTAAATGGATCATTAAATTCCAAATTATGATGTTTACTTTCAGACAAAAACTTTAGCCACTACATTTCTATTAGCACGGCTTAATCATGTTATTATATTTATGCGCACATTGTTTGGCTAAAACATTCATCATTTCTTGTTGGGATTTTGTGTTTTTTTCCTTGTGTCGTGGAGGAACTATTGTTTTACTTAATGTGGGTCGAGAGAATATTTTTGAGCATTTTGTTTTCTTCTGGGTCTCACGAGTTTGAGAGAGAAGTGGATTGACGAAAGATGAAACAGTGTATATATTCAAGAATTTTCAAAATGAAGTCTAGTGGTTGGATCGTTAAAATAGGAATAAGTAATTTAGAATGACCCGTATTAGGAGATACTGCAATAAATTGGAGGATTGGTGTAGTGGTCGATTTCCAACGCATGCTGAGATCGCGCCACGTGTCAAGCCACCTAACAACATCCAAGCTACCTATCGCTCTTCCACCAGTGGGCCCCGCAGGCGCGTAGGCCCGACATGGGTCCAAAAGCTATAGGCTCCGCTCCGGTCCCAGGACGGGTCCTATCTATTTTGATTCTCTAATCGGAGCTGTGCAATTCCGCGAGGATTTCAGTAATCGGTACGAAAATTCTTCCCGGAGTTATCTAAAGCTCTGACATGAAGACCCTCAGCAACCTGCTGCTCCTACGCTGCTTATAGCTGGACGGCACAATCCTCGTGATTTGCGGATCCAGACATGCTGCCAGATCATCCCCACGTTCAAAATGCTATAATGCCCCTACATTAATGTGGGTTGTTATGGATAGTGACGAATATCTCTGCGCGACTATCCCAACAATCGAGCGATCTGATTTAGGCAGTTATAAGAAATTCATAACGTGTGAATCATGCAGTTATGGAGATCCAAAATATTCGCATCCATAATGACAGTTCAGGCAGGTATAAATACACAGCCATGTTCACCAAAAAAGAGGTTCGATCCTGATAACCTCTGAGAATATATTTTTACAGTTTTCTTTTCTCTAAAAAAATACTTGTTCTTATGCCTGAAGGTCTTCGACCGGCACCACACCGGTGCTCTTGACCTGAAAATGTTCTGTATTTTTGGCAGAATCAATCGGGAGCGTCCATCTGTCTATAGAGGAAACCCCCCACCACATTAGTGTTTTCATTGAGATTTCTTAAGTAAACACTCAGAGTTTCCTCCTTTTCCTCGAAACACTTCCCAGTCCCCTTCCTCAAAAAGCCTTACGAACGACAATGGCCCCTGAAAAGAAGGCCAACTCACATATCGCTGCCTCGAAGGGCAAGAAGATCGTCAATGGGGGCACGAATCCCACCAACCTCCATCCCTCAAATCCCGACGATGTTATTCAACATATCGAGGAGCGCCCTCTTCCCTGACTACTCCCGAGCGAGTAACCAGCATGCATGAGTCATGCCTGCTTGCAGGCTTCTTCAGATGTTGGACCGCTTGCAGAAGCAGTTGGACAAACAAGAAGCAGAGGCAGCTCGCGAGCGAGAAAGAGCTGCCCTGGAGAGAGACGCCGCCACCCACATCCAGAACCAACTCCTCACCCAGGTTGAAATCCTCAAAAGGGCCTAGGTAAAGAGATCTAACATGGAGGAATCCCGTCCTTTATCGCCACGTGTGACAGACACCGTCCACACAAGGGGCAGCCGGAAGTGTCGTAGATCCGTGTCTCCGCGTCGTGATAAGAACTCTGACGAGAGCAAGCCTAGGAGGCTCGCCAAGACTCCTAGGTCGAGAATCTTGTGGAGATGGTCCGGAAGCGGATCCACGAGGGCACGCCTCAGTCCCCTAGCAACCAAGGATCGTCTATCTTACGGATCTCTCATTTTTCTTTTTCAGAGG